>JARQTH010000304.1:36884-230953 GCA_030142595.1 Trachelus iudaicus
CTCACTCTCTCACTCACTCTCTCTCTCTCTCTCTCTCTCTCTCTCTCTCTCTCTCTCTCTCTCTCTCTCTCTCTCTCGCGAGCGCGCGCTCGCGCGCGCCCCTTCCTTCAAAGTCGCGGTCAGATTCACCGTCATCTTCCCTCTGTCACCGGTATCGTCGCCACTATCCACCTTTCCCATCTTCATTCGCCAATGCACGTTCTCATAGGACCTTCCTGCTCACCCTTAAGCGTTCGTTCACATCGAAATTCGACGCTCCGCGCTGCATTCGTTCGATGCGACGTCCAAGATGCGCGGCTGAGTTTTACGAACAAATCGGGCAACCGTTCTGTGTCCTTAACGCAATGACTTATTTTTCATCGTTAATGGATCACCGAGACCCCCGTGTGGTTGCTTCTGCCCCTCCTATAGCTTCGAGGTGCACACGAGAAATGATAATATTTTTATCTATTATATTTTTGCTCGTGTGGATACTCGAGAATCAGCCCACTTTCTTGAGTAATGCCTGGTGCAATTGTCCCACTCAGGGACGTATTGCTCTTGTGATTCCGAGAACGCGAGTGAATGCAGCGAGCGGTGGGGACCGCGAGGCACCAGAGAGACCCGAATAGTAAGAGATGCACTTGGCAATACGCTCGAAGGAACACACGTTATATCACGCATAATCACGTTAATTCATTAATATATGAAACGATCGTTAGTGTTACGATCACTGAGAATCCAACTGTATTATTACGTTATTAGTTATTAGGTTAGATCATTACTTATTACCTATCCTTTCTGTGCTAATCACTTTTTACACACTTGCAAGTGTCTCTACTATAAAAATAATAGAGAATATCACAGTTTGATTTCCAGCGATACTATGAATCCTCGTACGTCCCTTAAAAATATTTACAAATAAGATCCTTATGGATGATATTTCATCCAATCGTATTCTGCAGCGAATCAATGACTTTATCATTAAATAAAACTTCAATTCACTTTATTGCCGCATATTACAAGATTTTATTGATTTCACATGATTGTTGAAGGAATTTCAAATTTTACGTGTGGGATAATAATAAATAGCAACCTTGTATCTTTGACGCGAGTGCGATCGTTCAGACCCCCTGATCTTACTTTCTGCGGAGTCCACTTCAGCCGCAAAAATCTAAACAAAATATTGAAATCGCTCTGCTTATTTGGATTAGCTTGAGCTCGACGCTAGATGTTGAAAATGGGCAGAGTATAGGTAGATCGCACCAATATGCATGTTATTTTCAACTATATAACAGCAGCGCTATCAGCGTACCCGTACGAATGAGTGAAGTTTCACCCAAAGATCGATCGCGCGACGCATTCATTTATTTAAATTATTTTATTAGAGGCACCTCAATTTCGTCATTTTTTGACGTTGGACTATCCGTCGAATAAATACATCGACGGCCGATCCTCTTATGCGTAAATTGCAAGGAGCATACGAGGGTTAAATTACACCATCAATCGTACCAGAGTTATTATCATTCTCATTAAAACTTGCTTGTTCTCGACATACTGATATTTTCCCATTGCACTATGATACTCGCAGCTATATACATTTTTGTACGTGCAATCATTTCTGTTATTTCGTGAATGAAGCTACCTAGTGTTTACTCGAGCACTTAAGTAATTGACGGATTCACAAAGAGCGGAACAATCTAGCGAATTCGCGAGACGGCGGCACGTTTGTCTGCGGTTAAACGACAAATAAATGTTGAACGAGGCGAAGCTTGAGCAACGAGGAGAAGATAACCAGGGACGAGGAGGAGGAGGAGGAGGTGGTGGTGGTGGAGGGTGGCTGGGGGGGGGGGAGAGGGGGAGGAGGAACCAGTTCCATATACCATGTACAGTATTATATATCGAAAGTAATCCGAGAAGGAGGGAAGTGCGATCGACGGAGCAGGTGACTAGCTGGAAGAAAGGACTGTCAATTGGGAATTCGTAATAGTGTCGGCTGCGGCGACCAGTGCTTGGGAGGAGGGCGGAGAGCTAACGGGCGCTAACGGGAGCTAACGGGAGTTGGAATAGACCAGCCGTGACCAATTTGCGCCAGTCCGAACTCTCTCGATTCTGATTTCGATCCCGTGCGCCTCTCTGCCTCCCCCCCCCGCCCCCCTTACGTCGCTGTGCGCCGGCGACCCTTCGCTCGCCAAAAGATATTTATCACAGAAGTTGCGTTTGTCACTCGGTGGAGCCGGGGACCCCAAGGTTTCACGCTTCTCCGGACACGCCTATCGTACGTAATAATTGGCCAATTAAGGTACACGAGGCAGGTCTAGGCAAATAGGCAGTCGGGCAGGTATAGACAGACAAGTAGACGGACGTAGCGTAGAGAAGAATTCGGTGAAAGCGTATTACGATATATCGAGATTCGCGGCTTCGGTTCGGCACGCAGTTCCTATCGCGCCGTTCGATTTTTCTTGCGCTTCGCTCTCTCGTTGCTTCTTCCGTTTCGCCGCCACTTTTACTTCTGCTTTTTTCTCGATGCCATTCCCTGGTTCTGACGAAGCTGACCAGCGAGCCCCGTGCAGTGAAAGAGAAGGTGAGAAATGAAAGGGGAGGGGGGGGGTGAGAGGAGGAGGAGGAGGAGGAGGAGGAACACGACAGAAGGCAGAAGGCAGAAGATAGAGAAGACAGTGTGTGCGAAAGAGCGAATGGGACCCCAAGGAGGTGATTATACGCGAGCATCCACGGAGACGCATACGTGCGCGTGTAGCTGCGTATAGAGATATTGTATGAACACGGATAGCTCGCGCGGGTAGGACAAGACGACAGTTAGGCAGTTAGGCAGTTAGGCGAATAAGCAGGATAGGAGGGTGAGCCCAGGATACAGGGTTGGGTATCGCTTACGCGTTATTATTGCAGCGATACGACACGCAGTGGTGTCACCCATGACCTCCCTTGGGGTCCACCAATATTATATCTAGCTCCGATGTATAGGTACCAACTGTCACAGTATGCCGGGGCAAGGACCGTGGCAAGGACCGTGGCAAGGACCGTGGCACCGGGCACTGGTGCTTTATGGTGCGTCAAATTAAAAGATTCCCTCCTCCTTGCTTTCCCTAACTGCGATCCGATCCACCAGGACGAGGAGATACGGAACAGCCCTTGCGCCCGGCGTGTCGCCCGCGGGATCTTTTTATCCCCGATGCTCGGTGAGTCTATTATGCACACGCTATGCTTCGGTCTTCCTTGGCCGCCCACTGATATAATGACAGACATCCAGACACCTAAAGACACGTAAAGTCTTGCCTGGGCCGGTTCGCTGTCTGCGCCACGCGTGTCCTTTTGGTAAAGGCAGTCGCCGTTCGCAGTCAGGGTTTCGTGAGATGCAAGCGAGCCAGAGCGCGTCAAGGCGAATATAAAATAATACTTTTGGTTGTTCCGCTCTTGGGTCGTTCAGTTGGCTAGTCATCTGCGTCGTTGCGCGCGCGTTGCTGCCTTTTCAAAGTGTCAAGTGACAAACGGGCCCGGTACCGAAGAGGCGTAGTCGTCAGGGTGGATATAATTTGTCAGGAAATCACCCAATTAGCCTCCCAGTTATGCGGCCCAACAGATTTAACCAATTAGTTTAGCTATGCGAGCCCTAATACATTTGCCCCCCACCCCCTCCCCCTACTCGCCGTGCCGGCAGGCTCGGTATTAAGCTACATGTGCAAGGACGTATCGTAGCTCTGCCCACGTCTACATCCGAATGCCCAAATGCCTTACGTCGCGGTCCGCGATCGTCCTTTTCTCCGATCTTTCTGCTTTGCCCGCGCACGTGCACCCATTACACTGACATTCACCTTCACGCATCTACAGGCAACGCGGCGAACACTCGAGCTCTCGAGCTGCTGCACACCTCGTCGACGACGTCTAAATACGCCCGACGAATCTATCTATAGGGCGCGCTCTCGCGTACGTAGGTGAAGCAATTTGTCTCACTAATGAGATGTCAGGCCATCCGTCCCGTTGGTGTCCCGGCGGCAGTGCGCAACTATAGTACAGTGAGCCGCACACGCGGAGGGTGCCAGAGGCCACGTGACCCCCGTGCTATCTCTTGATATTCCTGCGGATCTGGAGGAAGAAATGTGTCTCTTGGGCGAGTAAAGAGGGGAGGGGTGAGGGACGGAGACGGGGGGGATTTTTGAGAAGAGATTCGCGGGTCGCTCGTGGCTGGAAGGTCCGAAACTCGAATCTCAGTGGTAGCTCGCGCGTCGTGTGTCGGCAGGATCGATCCTGCGAACCTTATGCTCGCGCGCTCGTCAACCTCAATGACCGCCTGCGTCTACGCACATTCGCACACAAAGCTCTCGAACCTTTTCGCTGTCTGCGCAACGGTGCTCTAGTCACTCGCGCTTTCCCCCAAGATCTTCAAGCAGCATCCGCTGTCGGCAAAAGTGGGTAAGAACATAGGTATCGAGCGAAATCTCCGATCCAGCGTGTCACGAATTGCCTCCGTACTGGATCGTTAAGACGCATCTCGAATAAAACGACCATCGTGCACGCGTGGGTATTAAATTAACGTAGCCGCTCGGGCGGCGATTAAACAAAGGGTGAAAATTGAGTGGGTCCCAACCCCTAAGGGCTACCCCGGCTCGGTTACGTCGAAACGCTCAGCGAGTGTGCCCGCGCACCTTCCCGACCACGGGCTGCGCCTGTGTATCCCTGTGCGTGTTACACACGACATGCACACACACCAGCACTTACCTGGAACATCGTCTCTCACAGAGAGACGTAAGAGCACACGCTCGTACAGACGAGGAACTAACACACGGAAGACCGTTCCCACCGCTGAAGAGACTTTGTGTAAGCGTGTATACGTGTACGCTTATAGCTATGTACACATCGGGCGGCCGCCGAGGGGCACTGCGGGACTAATGTGGGCTGGCTGGCTGGCTGGCTGGCTGGCTGGCTGGATGGCTGGATGGCTGGATGGCTGGTTGGCTGGCAGTTTGGCTGGTTGGGTGGGTGGTTCGTTCGTTGAATGCGGTTTAATATTAATGGGAACTGATGATAAGCAGCGCAAACAAGCGTTGAGTCTCCCGGGAGAGATCTGCCTTCTGTTCCCCGCGCGCGCAGTAGGCCGATACATACATATATGTATAAGCACATACACGCACCCACACGCACACTAGCCCAAAGCCTGTAGAGCGCAGAGCTATAGATTCTCTGAGACTCGTGTATGCATTTCTGCCAGTGCCACGGAAGTCGGGATTTCACAGTACGACACGATCATTCGACGTGGAGCATTTCGAGCATTGCTGCTTCCTCATTACGCTTCCGCGTCCTCGTGATTGTCGCTCTCATTCTCGCTCCAAACGATCCGTCAATATAGGGGATCCTCCGCTACGGACGCGATACCAATGTTTGCTTGTTAAATTAGAAACCGATCGACGCACGGACTTTGAGTAGACCGCCGTCCTTGAATAGACCTGAACTGCCCATCCCCCTACCCCCTACCCCCTACCCCCCCCCCCACTACCACCACCTTCCTACCCCTCTTGTCCACTTGCCGCTGCGATCGCTTATACTGCCGACTCTCGTAGCCGACTACCACCTGGCTCGACACTGATCGACCTCTATCGGAAGAACGGGATTCCGAAGAAATCCGTCAGAGTATCGTGACTCGTAGGTGCAGGCACCCACGTCGTGCAGGTAAGGTAAGCAGCAGCCTCGAAGCGTGATAGCAGCGGAGAGGCGGTAGTGAGGTGCCGAGGTGCCGAGGTGCCGAGGAAAGCTCATATCGTATTAATAGGCAATCCGGGCAGCCGAGGGGTGTCATAAACTCGAACCCCCTAATACTCGCCTAAACTACCTCGGTTAAATAATGGAATCCCTATTCCCCTATTGCCGTCCTTCGTAACGTGTTCCCCTATCCATCCAGTCGGTGAGGCTATCCAACCATCCAGCCATCCAGCCATCCAGCCAAGCGACCAAGCAACCATATTTACCAGGAAATTCTGAAATTACGAGCTCCTCGTAAAAAATTCAAAAGTGGCAAAAAGTAAAAGGGAGGTGCCCCGACAGAGTCAATCGGACGATTCACGCTTGTTTTGGCTGTTCGGCAGAGCGTACGTGCTTGCTGTATCGCTAAATATATCCTCGTATGAGAAGTGTGTCGCTTCTGCCTGTGGGAGAAGAACGAGACGACGGCTGGAAAGAAGAGACTAGAAACGAAGTGACAGGAAAGAAGTCGGAAATCGTTAAGTATTCGTCGGCTTGGGACTCCTGGACAAATAAGACGAGTGTTCGTCGTTGACTTGCATCGCGTCTCGCGCCTCGCGCATCTCACCCTCGAGGATCTGGACTTATTACTCGCTGCGCTAACCAGACTGGCAAGACTGACGACTCTAGCTGCTTCGGTGCTTCGATGACTCGTTAATAGATAGAGAGGAGAAAATGACGGATGGACGAGAAATCGTAAGAACTGCGGGCCGGTGGAGCGGTGGCGGGGGGTGGGGACGAGGATTCGTTTGCTGCTGATGTACCGTAAACCCGAGGCGCGAAGCTAAATAATAATTCTCACTTAACTAACTTGGTTAACTAGCTACCGTGCGCGGCTAATAATAAAGGCGTCGAGGGTGGTTAGGTTGGTGGATGAGCTGCTGGTGGATGTGCTCGTGTAGGACGGACGGACGGACGCCCGCGGAGCGCGTCGAGGCCTGAAGTCAATTTGTCGGGGAATGCGTTAGCAACACGTGCGACGCACACCTTCCCTCTTTTCCGCACCTCACTAGCACCACTACCCTTCCTTCCTTTCTTCCTTCCTTCCTTCCTTCTCACTGGAACGAGATGAGAATCGTGGAATCGAGAACAGTCCTCGAGTTGCCATCCGGGGGATGGTATCCTTAATGATCCTCAAAAGATCTGGCTTGCTTCCATATAGGCCTCGAATGGCATTCTCCCGCACGGGAGCGACCGATTGTGAGAGTAACGAGATAAAGAAATGCGCTCCCGTCGGCTGAAGGACCAAACGGAAAGCAGGGAAGGCACCGCGTCAAGACACGACAGGGAGAGCGCGAGCTGAGAAAGGGAAGGAGTGGCTTCTAGGGAAAGAGAGAGAGAGAGAGAGAGAGAGAGAGAGAGAGCGAGGCACACTACCCGGTAAAAGGGTAGATAGATACACTGCACGGTATTAGTAGGTATTAGGTGTTGGCCTGGGAACGAGTGCACGTGCTCTGAGAGTCGGCCCCCATTCCTCTGGGTTCAGATAATTCTTTAAGTGCTTCCGCGCTATTCCGCCACCCAGCCCGCGCCAGCCCACGGCAGCAGCCCACGACAGACCTACACTCACCCGACCGATCCCGAGTGATCTCGACAGCCCCGATGTCCCCAACTGACAGTCCTCCACTCCACGAGAGAATCGAACTGAGACATTATAGTCGGTACGATCAAACATTTACTGCCTCGCGTCTCGACCTCTCCGTAAGTCCCGAAACAAATCTTTTCTAGTCTCGTGGTAAACGAACCCCCGAAAACCACGACATTCCCATATATTCCAAATTTTCATGGGTTTAACACTTTCGAGTGTCACGTCACGTCGGTATGCGCTCCACCCTCTGCAGTTTCATAGAGATTATTTCCATTTTGTCCGCCACTCGATAAACACCTCTTGACTCGACGCACCGCCATTACTGCCAACCTACCCGGCAACGTCGTCTATATCTACGCGCGGCCCTGCAACGGTGTGGTTTGTAATATTATGATAACCCTCGTCCCGTCGTCTCCCTCTTTCAGCGGCCATGTTGCCGGGAAATATGATTATTGTTATTATTTGCGCCCTGCTTCGCTCCTTCGCTCCTTCCTCTTCCTCTTCCTCTTCCTCTTCCACATCTTGCTTGGAAACGCCGTCCGCGCGCCGTTGACTGCAGCCGGATACGTCGGTTATCCCACTGCGGCGGCCGATCACGTGTCGGACGAATCGCAAGGATGCAAACGACGAAATAAAGTTAGCAGCGTGACACGTTCCCAAAATACAATTACAGCCTATCTATCCTTCTATCTTGTCACTTTTCTTCGTTTTTACCCCTCGTCATGAGGCTTCCAACAGGCATACCTTCCATAGAAAACATATAAATACTTAACCTTAGCTAGCTGTACATATTTGTTTTACCCTTGGGTCGTCACACATGATTCATCGGACCGAGAAATTCATTGCTCTATGACTTTTGAGTAAATGCGTATTTTTAGGTTCATTTATAGTAAAATCGAAACGCCAAACTCTGACTAACTATAGTCTAATAGGAAAAATAATTAGTTAAAAAATTTGTAACATTTGCAACTTTGAAACGTGCCATGACGAACAGGTGAAAATGTAGTGATTTATCCTGGTTCACCGAACCAGGTATGAGAAGTTAGGATTAATTTCGCTTTGTTTGCGGCAAATATATAATAAGTCTGTGATTGTCTCGAGAACCCAATCACCGCGCGGCCCCCATTGTTATATGACGATCGATGCAGAAGAGCGCAACGTACTAAATCAGAAGGATATGGTGCGAGAAGCGAGCAATGCGAGACAAACATAGTGTCAATTTCAAACCGTTTACCAGTCCACTCGAACGGCACATGGTCATTAGAGAATAGCAGTGAAAAAGATGGTGGTGATGCCCCGTTGGGTCGTCCGCCTCTAGTCGCTTTCCGGTAATAAATGGGCAACAGGAGTGCTTATAAAGAGTAGTAGGTAATCTAAGGCTTTGGCGGTCTCGGTGAGCTGCTGATGCTGGTGCTGGTGGTGATGGTGGTGGTGGTGGTGGTGGTGGTGGTGGTGGTGGTGGTGGTAGGAAGAGGAGGACGAGATTACCCGAGGAGGAAATGAAAGGGAGGAGAGAGAGAGAGAGAGAGAGAGATGTTTCGTAAGTGCGCGGAGGGACGATCCGGCGGCGATGGGTCGGGCACGCGGGTGGGCGGGGATGCAGGGTTGCGCAGCGTAAGCGAAGAACCAAGCAACTCAAGTCTGAGAGTGTGAGGAGGTGAGGTATAAGGTGGGTAAGATGGCGGACAATTTGCCGCTCGACTACTCTTGCCCGCACCCAGCTCCAGTATTCCACCTCTGTTGCCCCGTGTACCGGGTAATAGATGTTCCTCCTCGGGACAGGGATACACGAGAGCAGAGACAGAGAGGTGTGCGCGTAAGGGAAGGGTATGCGCGCGCGCGCTTGTCTCTTCGACCGCGCTGGTGCAAACTTTATCGGTCCTCGCGATACTTACAATTAGTTCCTTGATTCGTACCTGCTGCACGCATCTACGTATACTCGTAAGTCTATATACCATGGAACCATGGTTACACGGACGTCACACATCAGCGCCCGCAGAATTCCTTTAACCCCGAGAGCTCCGGATGAGTATTTAAACGCGCTATTGGCCTTCTCTCCTCTTCCGCTTCGTGCTCTGGCGTCAGCGTTACCGCGCGCAACCTCGCCACCACCGCGCCTTCTCTCTCTCTCTCTCTCTCTCTCTCTCTCTCTCTCTCGCTCTCTCCCCTCTCTCTCTCTATCTTTCTTACGTTCGAAAGAATCACACTCGGAATCTGCCACCTGCTCCTTCCTCGTCACACTGTTATTCGGATTCGATACTTACCTCATTGTGCTCCCTCCTCCCTCTCCAAAGCATCCTTTAGTATTCGGTCCGCCATCTTCTCACTTAATAAAATAATTAGCTTGAGTCAATTAGGCCTTCCCTTCACCCACCCTACCCGTATCCTACGGTTGGCGGAGAACCCTATCGTTGCGGTGTAGGTTACGCCACCTCGTACTAGCCCGGTGGTCCAGGACATTCACGATTTCGGTGGATAATTCAAATGTACAGGATTCCAAAAAGTTGGCATAACGAAACTCAGTGCAATCGTGTGATTTCTCGTCTCGTTCCCGTTATTGGATAACGTATGTACAATCCAGAAACTTAAAGTATTCATCGTCATCCTTTTTTACGGCAACAATTCTGCTAATGTCAAGAATATCGAAGGTGTACGGCTATTTAGGTGAAACGTGGTAATTGGTTGAAATTCTGAAAATTTCAATAAACAATCTAAATGATCAGGGTGTTCGTGGCTTATTTTACTAATCGAGAGGGCGACATCTCTGCGCGGGACATAAAGTTTGACGCTCGTGGTCGAACTCTCTCGGTACGTTTGTGGAACGGCTGGGAGTGGCTCCAGCGATCGATCGAGCTTTGGTCGTTGAAGCGACGAGGGCAGCACCATCGAAGTGGTGCTACATTCAGCCTAGTTCCTGAAGGCGGCGTAGTTACGTTGATGGTGCATGGTGTCTGTCGTGCCGTAACCAAAAATGTCGGCAGGCGTATTGTTTCGTCGCGCGATACTCGTTGGGACACAAATACTGCATTCGAGCGTCTTGAAACTACCTTCAGGACATTCATTGCAGTTCGGTAGAAGTCTATGGCGTCATGTGGAGGTTCCGAAACCTGGAGTGGCTGGAAAAAGCTATCGGCGAATCGTTCACTTTCCGAAGGAATACACAGTTAAGCCGTTGGAGGTTACCAATTTAGCCGGAAGAGATCCCGTAACAGGTATGTGCTTGGCGCCGCGTGTTTACGAGGCATACGTGTCTGTCAGTCAATCCATCTCGTCACGTTTATCAAACGTAAACACATAAATATTGAGTTGACACGCACAGGTCTTAGAAAGAATTAACCAGTTACGTTGGGTTATTATTTTTAAGCCTTACACGTAATTGGTCAATCCTGTTTAAAAAAAGATGATAATATGCGTATAAACTTAATAGAAGATAGCCTAACCTAATCTAACTCCACTCCTAATCTAATGTGATCTTACCTCGAAATTGCAGTTTATTCGATTTAACATATTTTCTGTTCACACGCACGATGACTCCCTTTCTCTGTCATGACGGCTACGATATTCAGTTCAAAGTACCGAGCACCTCGGTTTACATGCTGGTATAATACTAATAATGCATTCTGTTGGTGTAACTCAACAGGGAGAGTTGTGGCCAAAGGCATCGGCGGTGGGATAAAGCACAAGTACCATTGGATCGCTTGGATGAGGGATGGACCCACGGACGTTAATGTCAAGCCGAAGGAGGAAAAAGTCCTCAAAGTATTTCAAGACGGCTGTAGAACAGCATTCGTGGCTCTTGTAGGGACAGGTCGTGATCTCAAATATATTCTGGCAACAGAGAACATGAAGCCGGGCGACGTGATTCGTACATCCTGTGCTATTCCAAGGAACCCCGTCAGACCGGCTGAAGGCGACGCGTATCCCTTGGGAGCACTACCGATGGGCACTCAAGTGCACTGCGTCGAGAAGTATCCAGGAGCCGGTGGCTGCCTCATTCATGCAGCAGGTACATTCGGTACTCTCATGCGACGGGACGGCAATGACCGAGTTATCTTGCGGATGCCTAGCAAACGCGAATTTAGCCTTCATCAGAACTGCATGGCTACCGTCGGGCGTCTCTCGAATGTTATCCACGGAAGTACTCCGATTGGCAGCGCCCAGCGGAACAGAGAGCTTGGAAATCGACCACGTAGTGGACTGTGGCAACGTAAAACCGGTCGCCATGGCCGAAAGATTCGACCGCCTCCTCCGGTGCGCAAATTCGACCACAATACGCAATCATCTCAACCCGTAGCGCCGATACGGCTTAGTCTTAATGTATGAGTAATGAAAGATTGATGCCAATGGCAAATAAAGAGTGTTATTAAATATAATAGGATTACATGGAATCGCGTAGAATTTTCTCGAAATCAATCTAACCGTCCTTGTTTTAGGATTGCGAGAGGGTACTCAAGAATCCGAACCTCCGTTCTTTATTGTCAATTTTGTCTGTTTTCTGTTTTCGATCTCTCTTCTGCTTCAGAGTCCTTTGTTGTAATAGAGGGTGCGCGTCTCTGGCTCTCTCGAGAGAACGAGTTCGCGTACCTCAGGCTCCAGACGCTCCAGCGGGATCGCCACTCGTTGGGCGAACAGAGCGCAGCAGAGCGGTGTCGCAAAAGTTAGACAGACGCCACACAGTATCACTTGGATCGGTCCAGCGGCCCACTTTGCTCGACGTAACGACCCGCGCCGCTCCAGGAAGTCGAGAAGTAGCGGCGACAGCACTATATTCACATACATACAAACGAAATAAGAGGAGTGTCAATGGACTGTGCAAATCCAAGTGTGTTATTCCTACGATATTTCTACGATAGTCACCACTTGTTAAACACTTGCCAAGGCTATTGTTATTCCCACGTACTTCAATGTAAAAATCACACTTGCGTACAAAAAGTTACTATCGTAGAAAGGATAGGGAATAACACAGTTCGCGACGGACTTTGCTTTTACACCGTATTCCTCGTATCTACATGTTTTGTGTTTGTATTAGAGCTTCGAGAGCCGAGTATCCTGATAACGCGTGAATTATGTCAGCTAAAATTTAATAGTAATTACGAATAACATGACAAAAGGGGAAAAAAAATAATTAACTGGGAAATAACGAAATCATAGAGCTTAAAGAATTACAGATGGAAGGACGAAAGGAGGGCGATTACGCTGAAAAGGAAATACATACCCATGCTGGGCGATGCCATTAGAATACGCGAGATGGTCACAGAAGCAATTGCCTCGCGCGCAGCTTTCCGACTTTTGGCGATTGTCCTGCCCTCCGCGTTTCGAAGATCGATTCCCTCGCGCAGCTCGGTAATTCGCATTAGAGGAATGTTGACGCAATTGGCAGCGGCCACGGCTGCAAGCGGCACCAAGCGACCTACTAGGGGTGGAGCCCTCCTGGACAAACGATTAAGACTCAGGGCTGTGATCACGGCCCCGGTGGTCGCTCCGACGTAGCTTTGCACCAACGTTGACAACGGAATGGGATTCGAGCCGCTACGATTCGTGTAATTGACCACCGCGTTGAACGACTGATTGCACCATTGCCAGAATATCACGGCAGGAGTAGACCTAGACAATACGAAATGAGATCCGAGTAATCGAAGTCATGCTTCAGCGTCTTCACCGTTCCGTCGTCGGGAGGGCCGCGCAGGCCTCAAAGATGGAAGAACAGAGAAAAAAAATTCAAAAGAAAGAGAAAAGGCCAACGTGGCCAGAGGTTAGGAGTTATCGCGTCCCGACGACGATACGGCGCTCGACGCGCGGTAGATTCTCGAGCGATGTATACTTGTAGAAAGTCATCATACAACCCGTGATGATCATGTTCATGGGTACTTGGGCGCTCATGCGTCCTATCACCATCATTTTTTCGCCAGTGTCTGGATGATACGCACTGTCGTAGAGGTACTTGCACTGCCAAAGTTGATCCTCCGTGATGCCGAGTTGTTCGAGCGAATCTCCTTTCCTTAAAAATTGCGAAACAGTCGTTAGCTGATAACTGATGATTGTGACACGTGCGCGTATCGATATCGTTCGTCGATTCGTGTATGCATATAAGCCCGTATTCGGAACTTGCTTTTAGGCCTAATAGGGCGCTTATAAATTTTTTCTTACTGACTTTTAACTACAAGCGACTCTTTTAGTGACTTTAAAAGCGAGTTGTGAACACGGGCTACAGAGTACGTATATCGAGTGCGCGCGAGTGATTGTAGTAATCGCATCACTCTGAGAACGTACCTGTACTTGAAGACGACATCGCGAGCACGCTCAAGACTTTTGCTACTCACGAAGGCATTCAGAGGATTCGTTAGGGTCAAGAAGTGTCGAGCTCTTCCGACATAGGTGCTCTGATCCCACCGAGGTTCCTCAATGTTTATTCTCGTGCTGGCCTCCCTGTTCGTAACCCCTTCCAGCATCACCGACATAACCGACCTTCTGTTACTTTCCTTTATTTCCTTATTCTCCACGGCACGGCTATCGCCACGCCTAATGCACTGTTAAGCGTTGTCTCGCGTATCTTTCAGCAGTGAAAACCGATATCGTAACGTCAATGCCTCTGGAAACACGTCTACGAGCTTATCGCTAACAAAGGCAAGCAAACAAGTATGACCTCAAATATAGAAAACCAGGAGTAAAAGTGGATTTGCCGACGTGAATCTGACTATACGGGGCGCGCACCGACGAGTCGTAAGCCGTGGAGCGTGCGTGTAGTCCCGAGAAACTGGATTGCCGAGGAAACACTGAGCCACAAAGCCGCCGCGGCTGAAACAACAGCAACAACCACGATAGGTGAATGCCCGAGCAGATTAACACAGACGAAACGTTTCGGAGTCCAGTGTCAAGTGAACCCACGCACGATGTACACTCGCTCTCGTCGGCTTTTCCTTGTCGTCATCGCTCCATTACACCTTGCGCATCTCCACCACCAGGAACAACACCTTCTCCGAGTTGTTCTCCTTCCCCTCATGCTGCCGATGTGGTATCTCCCTCCGCTCTGCTACGTTCTCCGTGCTACGTTCTCATCGATAACACTGGCTGCGCGCGCAACGACCGTCCACTTTGTCAGTTTTCCAATTTACCACGAGATGGTGACACTTCTGGAATTATGAGAAATGCCGTTGAATAGCAATAGGCACGCGGTGCATTCGGCGGATCGAACGATCGAATGTCTTAGGAATTCCTTAGGAACCGTCGACTCTGCTTTAATTTTTACATACCTACTCTTTGCCAGATGCATTGAAAGTAGGAAGATATAGGAGGCCGCGAAAAAGGTTTTGCGTTAAACTTTAGGATCTGCGAGTTTAAGTTTTTACCGACTGGGGCACGGCTGGCGAGAGAGCATCAAAATAGGATTGGATGAGATCAATTTTTAATATCTTTAACCTCGGGAAACTGCAGGCAGTCGCGGAGGCGCTGCCCAGCGTAGCAAGTAATGCCCGATTATAAATTCCTGGCCTATCGATATTTTTGAGGCTCGTCGTTACCATCGAGAGTTGCCATATAACTAAACGTCTGCGCTCGGTTGCGTTGCGCTCAGGGTCCAGGAACCCCAATGTAGCACTTACCTAACTTCGGTACAATCGCGTTCCCCATGCAAACGTAAGTTCGATTCCTGCTTACAATCGATCTTTCGATCGAATCGAATGATGAAATAAATACTCTTGTACGCTGTGGCGTTACCAGGAAAATATATCTCCACTTGCGCGGCACGTGATTCCTTCGCTTAGCCATGGGCAGCATAAGAGGAGTGAGTATAAGAGTTGCTCGATAAAACGAAATACACGTTGGATGGATGCTCCTTTTTGCGAAGGCATCGGGGCGCATCGGAGAGTCAGGAAATAAAAGTCAGTAACTTCGTGCCTTAGGAGTGGTAAGTTTTTAAGGCACCTCCTTCGGGCACACCCGTATTCCTGTAGGCTTCTGGCGATTGCCGCACCCAACGGCACAGATTCTGCTTAATAATTTCGCGGAATCATCCACGCTAATCCACAAATAATCCAGTTCACAGGTAAACATCGATCGAGTACTTTCCTTCGTTCGGCCGATCCAATCGAACGAAAATGAATGACACCGAATTCTAGTCTTGAGAAGGCAAAAACGTTGCGAGGCAGAAAACTCTAAAGTCACTGGACTGTCCTTAACTGCCCAGAGGAATGAGGGACGTCTGTCCGTTCGTATCGATATCCAGCGTATACGTCTATAAAGCATTTACATATATTAATTCATGTATTATAGAAAATTTAATGAGTTCCGTCATTCTGTACCACCACGACCATCGTCATATATGGGGAAGCCAAGTAATAGCATCAGAGGAGGTACGTGTGCGACTCTAGGCCATTGCTTCAGTTTCGAGGTTCCACAGGATTGAAAAACAATGAGACAGCATCGTATAAGATATCGAGTCGATATTTTAGAATAACTTTAGTTGCAACGAGTCAGAGATCCCATCAGAGACGCAGAGCAATGGACACGCGCATACGCACACAGGCACGTACTATAAGCGCCTTGACTTTGTCCTCATTCCTCATTCCTCATTCCTCATTCCCGACGTTTTAGCTCCGTCTCTTTTTTTTTTTTTTTTCTTCCTTTGCTGTAACGTCCATGCTCTCCCGTAGCTTCTTGCACGTGTTACCGAATTGAGCTATCCGAAGCAGCGTTAAACGGGTTATAATTTTACCAAATTCGGCAAGTACCGCACGGCCCCTGACCAAGGGAGAATAGCATTCGCCGCTGGCGACACTCGTCCTTGCTGCGCACCAGGACTCTGGGAAATAAAGCGATTGCATCATTTATAGGTGCACTTAGTGCAACAGTCTAGGGGGTACAAAGTAAAACCGGTCTCGAGAAGGAGGCTACGTCGCTGCGGCGCGACAGTATCCTTGGATGCTCCTGAGACTGCCCGTGGCTCTTTCAACGTCGCGTTCGTCCCGCGCTCGTCCCGCGCTCGTCCCGATGAACCCCGATCGCCGAGTTTTCCTTGTTTTTCTTCATTTGCTCGCCACCGACGCTGCGTGTGTCGACGGCGATGACGATCCGACGCTCCTGAGATTGACGCAGGTTGCTGCATCTGGGTGATGTTCGGAACCCTGATTCGATCCGATCCCGTACTCGTAGTCGCAGTCGTAGTCGTAGTCGTAGTCGTAGGTCCAGAGCGTCTTACCCCCCACCGACCTAATTGGCTCGCGTATATATTGCCAAGATACCTTGCGAGTAGTGCCAGTGAGTTTGTTGACTTAAGCTAAAGTTCGTTCGTTCGTTCGTTCGATCTGCGTTGGCTCCGTGAAAATATAGATTAGTTACGCGATCCGTGGAGCAGCCTATCGCGAGCGTGCCCCTTCCTTCCTCAAGGCAAAGATCCTATCGCCTTGTATATTCTCCTCTTCTTGGACCGAGAACCAAGAGAGTTCACGTAAATGGCCGTGGCTGCGTATAAATGTTGGCTACACTGCGGACTCCTCGTGGTCCTTTGCGTGCGATGGGCATGCTCCTACCACATCCTGTCCAACGGAGGAAACGATTTTGTCGAAGGATGCAGGGCAGATTGCGATCGCCAGGGAAATCTGCTTGCGTGCGGCAAGTACAAAGCCGTAAGGTGGCTGCGGGACCTGGCGAGGACGAAGGTGAGTTGCCTAATTAAGAGTCCCGTTTTCACACGTTACCCGCGCCGCTCTCCTGAAGGATAGCTTTATTACCCTTGGCAGGAGGCCCATGATATTTGCAAGACTCTTTTCAACGAGCTTTACCAATACCCGCGTCTGGCGACACACGGCACTTTCATTTGTTGGTTGTGCGACGATTGCGCAGGAATACAGCTACGGACCACTCAGGCTGGTGCGATTGTCTTTGGGAGGTGGAAACGAGACCGAGTCCCGCGCGCCGAAGGAGTCGCAAGCTCGCGGTAGCAAAACAACTGACACCTTGAACTTCGTTCGGGCCCTCGCCGAGGACATGCTGACCCGACGAGCACTCGTCTACACGATGGACCATTCGTCAGGCGCGAGGAGTCTCTCGCGGATGAGAACGCTGCCGACCGGTCCCCTCCTGCTCGACGAGGAGGAACTCGCCGCGCTCGAGAGTGGACGATCCGACGGTTCGTTTTTACATTTTCATTTCAGTCGACTCCCGCTGTTCTTTCGTAGCTACACGCTTCTCGACTAAGCGTGACTTAACTTACAGACGATCAACGAATTCTCTTCAAAAAGAAAAAAAAGTCCATTGTACTGCCGATTCTTGTATTGCTGAAGCTCTTCAAAATGAAGCTGCTTCTGCTACCTATATTCTTTGGAGTTCACTTTATTAAAAAGTTCCTCCTACTGGGAACCTTGATAGCACCGTCCATCCTAGCACATTTGAGATTCTGCAAAGTTCCGCCTGCCTCCCACCAGCATCAACAGTCATATCCGTATCACGCTTGGAGCACAGCTGCGGAAGCTCCAGCTGACTATCCGACAGGTATGACGAGGCAGCTACTTGGGAATTAATGTCGTCGCATTGTCTATTTTATTTTAAGTACCGATCGTTATAACGGCCGCCGTCTTTGCGTTGTTTAGGCTTTGGACACGAGGATGCCGGCTGGGCCTCCAGACACGATCTCTCTGGCCACAGCCCCTACCAAAATTATCCCGGCTACGCCGCTGCGGCTCACCATTCTGCCGGACCGTATGCCCCTTACGTTTCCGGATATCGTCGCCACTATCAGGACCAGCGCCAGTTGCAGCTGCATCAGCAACATTTGCAGCAGCAGCATCAACAACAATCTTCGGCCCTCCAATCGTCGGTCTAGCAATTTTCTCCCTTTTACTCTCTCCGTGTTCCAACCCTTCTTATGCATTAAAGCTTTTTACCATCGTGATCTTCGTCACTCTATTCTTCGTTTTCCTCTTGTGCCTCCAAACGTTTCCGCATGGCAATACGTCGGGCCTCCTCTTCTGACGAGCTCCAAGAATTCGGAACTTAAAGAGCGTGCGAGAGTCTTTGACTTTTCAGGCGATACTCCTGGACCATGTATTCCCTAAAAGAAGAACGTCCATTTATCTCAAGGAACTCTGGATTCTTCGCTTTTCCACGTAACTTCCTAGAGAAAGAGAATTGTCGTTGATCATCGATAATTTGTTCGCAGCTAATCCGAAGGTGTTTCGTTGAGATCCACTATGCGTATATGTACGAGAGTTCGGTAGCCCCTCGCTTCAGTGACCTACTGCCAGATTTGGCCGCGTGCCACACCCCCCACTCCCCATTCGGCCGGCTATTCGACTGTCGATAGGCTGTGCAGGTGCGTCCTCTCCCCATTTCCATATATTTCCGTGTCGCGACCGACCACGGGCTCATTATGCGAAGACCGTTATCGTCTATACATGCACGATATCCTCTTTACACTCGTTCTCCTTCTCATTTGCTTCGACTGCTCGTGCATCTTCCGATTGGGTTCTAGTTCTTACGATCACCCTGGAGATTGTCGTTATCAGCGTTGCCACGTAACGTCCGTCCAAAGTCCCCGATCGAGAGCACGCTATGGACATGACTGTTGCTCCGATAAAACGGCAAATGACAATAATCAAGGAAAACCATAGGGATTGCATGGGTTACCGTCGAGTGCCGCTGATACGGCGTCCTGCGCTCACACACGGCAAGTCAACCGTTACGTGGGCATGTTCTGCGAACGAAAAAGTCACATTAACATAACGGGCCTTGGCTCCCGTATCACAATGCGTGCGTCTTCTATACGCAATCTATGTATATGTATACCAGTCGATGTTTCTCAAAATAATTGCAAGTCGGCTGTCGGACGACCACACGCTACCTCTTCAAATCGTTTCGACGGGAAGTCCTCTGCGAAAGGTGATCATCCGGTCAACGCATCTAATGCTAACCAAGTTGGCAAACGTTCCGATCGCTCGAGTAATATTGCCGATATCGCGCTGTTTTTTTTTTTTTTTTAACGAAACTTCGAATTTGTAAATCTCCGAAGATTGCAGCGAAAAACTTAATCACCTGTCTATCCGTCAGCGAAAGCTATACCGAAACACGAGAGTTCCGAGGAATTTACAGAATCGGCTAGAACAGTCTAGGATAAGGAGCACAACGATCGCTGGAATAAATATAGTAGGGAGAACGGATGAACGGATGGCGGCAGTGTGGCGGCTGAGAGGGAGGGAGGGGAGGCCGTGCGGCCGGGTAACCCAGATCGGGTCGTCCAGTTGATTCTCCGACACTGGCTGGCAGTATCGTGTCACCTGCCGAAGTCTCGATTCAAGTTCACCTTCTCCGTTTTATCTTTCGAAGACCGTTGGCCCGTTCTCTGAGCTTGAAGAAAATTTCATCGTCGTTGTACTTAACGTCCTTCTTGACGCTCAGGATTGCTGCAAGTGCGGTTTGTAGACGATGAACGTTTCGACGACAAAGACGATCCTACCGAAAACGACGACGAGTGTCTCATGCCAATGACGACCCCTCGCAAGAGGAGTGAGTACCACCCTGCTCGTTTTTCTTTGATCGTGAGACTAATTGTCTCTCACCATTGTTTCCATTGCCATAGGTACTGAAAAGACACGGTGGAGGGCAACGTGTGACGATATATTGCTTGATTCTAGAAAGGATTACTGCTCGACAATCGCACTGTAATATTTAATTGGCCGTTCGGAAGAAATCAACGAGAGGGACGGGCGTCAGTATTGGGGGAAGGAAGAGTGAGAGAAGAGAGAAAAAGAGTGATATCGCTATCGCGGAAGAGGGAAGAGAGAGAGAGAGAGAGAGAGAGAATGTTGAGCTCGAGAAGGGTAACACGTGGAGTGAGGATCTTGAGAGTGACCTTGGCGTTCGCCTGTCTCTTTGAGGCGGTCAAGGTCGAGGCCAATGAGGAAGATCTGAGGAGTAGAATAGCCCACAGAGATGACGCAGGCGGCGTGGCTATCGGCGAAACGAACGAGATCCTCGGCAATGACGATCGTGGGGTCCAAGGGGACGAGGAAGATCCTCACGCTCAGCCAGGTAAGCCGAGCAAGTTTGACAGGGACGACTCGCAATTGACGCATTCGGATCAGGAGGCACAGAACGAAGTTGAGAAGGCAACGGAGACGTCAATGGAGAATTTGGATGGCAACAAGGTAGCTGCTAATTCTTCTGGACTTTCGTTAGACTCGATGACCTCGGCAATCGCGTCGATGAGCTGCGAGGAGAGCGAGACCTCGGCCCTTGGATGCCTCGAAGCCCAGCTCCAGGAGTTCGTCGATCGTTTGTCCACGATCGAGACGTATAATTTAACAGAATCGATTCAGATAGTAAGGAACGTTAACGAATCGAGCGCTCTACCGAAGGAGGATGGTCATGACGATGGGGCACGGGAGGTGCATTCGCTGCTCGAGAAGGTCGAGCGATATGCGCTACAGCATGTCCTCCGGATAAAGCTGCCTCGGGAGCCGATCGCATCGAGGGAGTCCAGAACGTTTTTCGGCGGTAAGTGAGGAGGATACGTGATGAATGTCCAAAGCGTCAATGAAACAAAGAAGAGGCGCGAGTCTGGCTGGGCAAGGGAGTGGGAGTGGGAGTGGGTGGGGTGGCGGTAGCTTGCGATTGGGACCTCTGGTCCTTAGGACCTCGGGGACCGCTGGTTGACCGCGGTTATTCTTAAATGGTTGCTCGGTGGTGCAGGTATTCTCAAGTTACCAACGCAGTCCGAGGGAGACGCGGCTATTTGACACGCAGGCGTGCTTCTCCCTATTCGATCGAGAAATCGAGACTCACTTGTCATCGGCGATATGGAATGAGGCTACAGCATGGCTAACAGGACTAACCGCAGAGCTTTAATCGGCTGGTACTTTTGCTTTCAGCCATCTTTCAGGGAAAGAGTTCCTTTTTAACAGGATTCGGGCTTGGTTTTCTAGCGTTCGGCCTGAAGAAGTTGCTGTTACCGCTGATTATCGGCGCCCAAATCATCAAGAGCGTTCTGATAGCGCTCTTCCTGCCCAGCATCATTGGCAGCATTGGTAAATTCGTTGGCAAGGGTACGTGTGTCCCGTTAGCAATGTAGAACGTAGAACGCCGACGAACAGCTGGAAGACGTTACCGGGTTCTCCTTTCAGGCGTCTCGTCCTTTGCGCAGAGTTCGCAAGGCGCGAACCAGCGACCTGAGGATAACTTCGAGTTCAAGGACAACTTTGACCTCTACAACGACGAGTACGCGAACAACCAGCCGGTTGGCACGTTGCCTGCGTCAGCCATGTACGAGGAGAGAGTACCTGGTGGAAATAACGAGATTGCCTCTCGTTACTCTCTCGCCGACTCGTCTCTTCCCTCTCAGAGAATTTCCGCGTCTCACCTACACTCGGACCGTTACTATTCGAGAACCGCTGCTCTGCCGACTCTGACCCTCTCGAAGAAACAGGACTTTAAGGTGCGCGCCTCTCACTCGACCGACTTGACCGACCCGCTCGTGGATCGCCTATCGTTCCCCCACCCACCCATCACTCGCTCACGCAAATCAAGCAAAGCTAATGTCATTTTTGAAATTTTAGGTCTTCCACGAAATTCCATCGAGTTCCCTTCTCCTCACGAACTACGATCCATTCTACTCGCCGCTGCTCTCGCGACTGGACGCTGTCTTCTCGCGACTGGGACACACCAGCGAGGGATGCCGCGAGTACGCAGTCTGCGCAATGTACCGGAACCCGGGCCGCTTTGCGCCCTATTCCAATCTGGTCTCGGCGCAACTGTCGCGCGAACTTAACGAGCTAAGGAAGCCAGCCTCCGATAATCCGGACGTCCTCCGGTTCTTCCGATACATGAAGGCGGCCAAGGACGGCCAGGATGGCCTGCAGTGCGAGGAGACGTATCGGGATTGTGCGATGGCAACCGAGGATCCTGCGCTTGGCCAGAATCAGGCTATGCTCGCGACTTACCAAGACATCGATAAGTTGGTGCGAGCTAGGAAGCTCTAGTGCTAGGTGCTAGGTTGTTTCGGTCGCTTCGAGGGAAAAGTCGAGGAAAGGAAGAGAGGAAAGCAAAAAGGCAGGGGGCAATCGGAGACAATGATAACGCATTGGCCGACGCAACGGGTAGGCCGCCGTTATTTTCTTTGGAGCCTGGCTCCGGCGTTTTCTCTCCTCCGTTCCTAGTAAGCGTCTTCATCTTCGCCGCCTCCTCCTATCCATCGCTTCCTTCCTGTCGGCCGAGATTACCTTCTGCCGCGTTTCCACCAGTAATCGTTTATTTATTTCGGAGACCGACAGACAGAACGCGAGTCTGGGCCAATCGGATGGACGTTATGTGTCGTTCTATAAAGGAGAGGCAGAAGTTACGTCAATTCGCAAACCCTTGTACGATGGTTAAATAAATTCGATTGTTTAGCGAGTCGAAAGAGGAAGAGAAATACGATTGTCTGATGTACAGCGCAAAATATTATACAACGCGTGATCTATATGGTTTTCGTTCGTGTTGTCGTTCGTTTCGTCGTGATTCGAGTCACCTTCGTATAATGGCTCAGTGATCCGATGAAGCTTAAAGGGTGACTGCACAAATCATCCGTCAGTTTAGAGCAAATGATTTAAATCAAGGAGCTGCAGATATCTCCAAATTGAGCGTATAATAGAGAAAAAGAGGAATACAAAGAAAAAGAAAGGGGTCTTCATGAAAAATCTTTGGGACAATGTATCTCTTTATCTCTTTAAAGAAAATTTAATTATTTTACTCAATCAGTCATTCAGTCATGATCCTTCTCTGATCCGTTGCGCGGATTGACGAGTCGGTGAAACAGATGATAGCGCGCCTCTCTACAAGCCGATATCTTCACATGCAGATACTGCAAACGTATCTTCGCAACGGTCCGTCCCCGACGCCTTGCAAGATCCTTCTTCGCGGTATTGTTCTGGCGTGTGTGTATTATTAAAAAGAAAAAAAAAAAAAAAAAAATACATTCACAATATACTTGGTTCCAACGCGTACTCGTACTCAGGGTGAACTCGTGTATCCGGTAAGTGTAAAAAATCCAAAGAGCGCACAATCCCTTCACCCACCCCCAAGTGCTTCCCTTCTTTACACTCGATCATGCGATTCGTTGATGACAATTCGCATGGTCGCATCCCAGAGTACAGGTTTTTATTCTACATTTGCCCTAATATTAACTGGAAAGACAATTTCCATTTTGGCAATTTGCAATTGTCCAACGCCCTGTCACGGATCTTTTGAAAAGCAGGATGTTCCAAAGTTTTGGTAAAGCCACTTGCGTTGCGTGACGATGACGCATGCTCGCTGCAACAGACTCTTCTGCGCTCGAAGAAAGTTTGATGACTTCAGAACTCGCGCTCTCGTCCCACTTGGGTGGTAGTTCCGGTCCTGCATCCTGGGATTACTTTCACTTTCAATTTTCACCTTCGCTGTTCATCCGGATTGCCGTGCTGTACCTCCCTCATCCTCCTCCTCCTACGATCTAAGTAAAACCGCGCATATAAGCTCCCGCGCGCTTATTTCGACGCTTCCAACGTTCACGGTAGAGTCTCTTAGCGAAGCATCGACTATATTTCGTCCATACGTCTTCAAATTGCGCCCTCTCTCAGCTTCGTAGCACTTCAACCGTAACTCTCGCTCTTTGCGTAAGGTTGTGCATAGCCAAAGTTAACGCAGAGGGCGAAGTCGCGTCCTGCGCGATCCAACGGCTGTTATTTCATATCGCGCGCGTGGCTTGTCTTTCTTCAACTCGGGCTCATTGACTCCTCCGCTCGACCTAACGGCACTCAACACCGTCGCTCGGAGCCCGCCACCCGCCACACGTTTTATACGAATCAACCGCCTTGACTCGACAGTCCGACCCGAACACGTTTACGCTCGGGACCGGTGCATCGCTCAGAACACTGTTCAGAACACTGTTCAGAACTGTTCAGAACTGTCCTGAGCGCACACTCGAGTGCTCCATCCGGTGGTGGTGCTCGCCGCGAGGACACGAGGAGGAATCCGTTAATCCCAAGGTAAGCCCACGACTTCAGCTGACTAGCCTATAGCCTAATCGCGAAAGCTGAGGTTAAATCGAACTCAACCTGATCTGCCTGTATCTATTATTTAGTGTGATAGGGTGATAGATACCAGTGTTCCGAGAAAGAGTGAATAACGCGAGGACGGAGGAGATAAAGGTCGAGGAGCAAAATTTCGAGAGTCGGCAAGATGCACGGACCGATCGACCGGCGAATGACCACGAGCCGCGCACTGGCACTGATGATGCTGATGTCAGTTGGTAGGTTGGCCAGCGGGCAATCTAGATCGAATGGCGGCAGAGTGACGTTCGTTGAATCGAGTTCCGAGGAGCGCTTCAATCGGCAAGGTAAGTGTGATATCGCACCGATAGAGCGGGATCTTCTTTGCCAGCAGCATCCACAGCAGGGATGAGAGAAAGGAAGAGAGACGTAGATAGCGCGACACTCTGTGCAAACTTCGATCCTCTCTTAATTATCGATCGAGTGCTCCTCGTAGCTGCCATCTCTCATTGGTCTTGCTCCTATACTTGAACACGCAGAGCAAGCGCCTCTTGGACCGGAAGGAAGGAGGCCCGAAGCAGCTCGCGCTGATCTTGCCAATGGAACCCGTCAAGGCAAAGACCTCTTCGACTGGATTGGTCTCGGCACGGGTCAGAATGTCGATCCATACTTGTCAAAGACGAACCGCGCCTGTCTCGAGGGCGACCTGGCCGAATGCTTCAAGTCTCGCGCACTGCAGTCCTTCTCCGAATTCTTTGATCGACCGACCTACAGTTTAAACGAGAACGTGCGAGTGATACGCATGTCCAGCGACATCGTCCGGAACGTTATTCAGAGTCCTTACGAATATTCCGGGGCCCCAAGGTGAATATCATTCCGTTGGCTGGATCAGCGGATCGGTCGATCGTTATGCCGTTATCGTGACGAAACTCACGCTGGGATGTTCGGCATCCGATTGTGAAATTTTATAGGGCCGAGGAGACGGAATGGGAACAGCTCGTTAAATTTGCCGCAAGGAAGGCCGAAAGATTCGTGAAGACGGTGGCCTTCGAAGTCTCGGTGCCCAAGTGGGTGGCCGGCGAGAACGAGATTTATGCACCGCGATTCCTAGATGAAATCGTTGATGAGATCGATACCATCGAAAATAAGAAAGACACCCTCTTCTGTAAGTATATGGACAGCTAAATTACTTAATCCTGGTGCCGAAATACTCCTCTGTCCCGGCCCACATTCAGGGACGTTCCCATTTCATACGAATTTCCTTTTTTAGCTCGCAATCGATTGAAGAAGCTCCTCATTCCGATGCTCGTGGTCCTTAAGCTCTTTAAGCTTAAGCTTTTGCTTTTTTTGCCCTTGATTCTGGGCCTGGCATCGTTCAAGAAGTTCTTGGCTTTTCTCGCGATCGTGATACCGGGTCTGATCGGATTCTTCAAGTTGTGCAAACCACAAATACAAAACTATCAGCCGCCGATCTACTCGCAAAGCGGACTTGGTTTTCCGCATTACAAGGAAAACGGAAACACTTTTGTGGGAGATCATGGCGGATATCGAGAAGAGGACTATCGTCAAGGCTACACTCAAGGAGACAGAGTGTCCTTCGGGCAGGACCTTGCATACAGCGGATACAGAGAGTACGGTTCCTAAGGAAGGATCCAATCGATCCGTACGACTCATCTTTTAAGCGATGGAAATTGGGATCCTGCCGACACTGGACTCGCATCTCCTCACTCGTAAACGGTCAATTATTATATATTCTCAGAGAGTCGGACTGCTACAGAGGATCGAGCTCGGTCCGTTATCCGGAAACTGTACATAGCTTTGACATACGCATTCGCGCACCAATAAACTCTCCTCTACATTAGCATAGAGACGAGGACCGTCCGCATTTTTCAAATTCTCCTCTCCCCCGCTATCTCTCTCTCTCTCTCTCTCTCTCCCCTTCCTATCCTCCATTCGTATACCCCACTCTTCGATCGAATCACATCGAACTTCTCGCTTCCCCTCGTTTCACGGGAATCCTTTGAAAATCGGGGTCACGACTCGCGCATAATACGAATCTCTTGAAATGTCTTGGCGTTGTTCCATTTTTGAACCTTTGCACCCGGTTCGTCGGAGACGCACGTTCTTTTACACGCGTCGTTTGATTATCATCGCTGCTTCGTATTCTCAGGAATTCGGCGCCGCCTTGTGGTCCAGGGTAGCCGCGCGGTGCAAGGACCAAGGACGGTAGAACGAACGAACGGAGAAGAAGGTGCGTCGTCGTGCATGTTGGCCGGTGCGCACGAATGGTAACGCGGACGTACGCAGGGCAACGCGTTCTTGCTCGCGATCCTGAGAACCGGAGGGAATGAGCTCGTTGACCAAGTGACCTCGTTCACCCGCGCGAAGACCGGAAGCGGTTAACCGTCGTGAATGTATAGAGAGATGTATAGTTTCCCTACGATGCGACAGCGCGGGCGAAGAACACGACGCATCTCGGAGAGCCTGCTATCCCGGAAGTAATTGGCCATTTGACATTAGACACTATTTCGCGAGATCTGGAACTGGTTTAGCACGCGGTTATCGACGCCTACGCGCGATACACTCGCACGTTCGGTCGCGATCGAAATTCACCGTTAGGCAGGACAATTTCGTCTCTCGCAACTCTCGTGAATTGCGTAGAAGGATTTCGATGAGCGTACAAGGACCGGATGAGATTTGGATGGTTGCGACGATTACGTCGATGAAGCCACTTTTAATGGCAACGCGCGATTGCTCCACATTTGTGGCATGATTCCACAGAGGACAGGCAGCAGGACGGGGATTTGCGATTGAGCTGCCGGAGGCTGAATGCAGTAACGTCGGCAAAGACAGAGGGGGAGGTACGACACTCCGAGAGGGCGCGTGATATCGAGTACGCGTTGGCTCTGTCCGTGACGCGTGTGCGTGCGTGCGTGTGCGATGCGTGTCAAGTGGAAACTTTTCTCAGCCTGGAAGGATACACATGTCTGCTGTTGCCTATACCGGTAAGCAGGCAAATGGATTGGGAGTTGTTGAACGTGTGTGGCTGTGTGGATATGGAAAAATGTATGCGAGCATAGGGAAGGTAGAGCGTGTATCGCGCACACGGCTCAGCGTCTAACTCGATTCAAGCCGAGAACCAGTTTGAGTGCGCGATGTAGAGCTGTCGTGTCGCAGGTTGGAGTCGGGATGGTTCTCTCTTCTTCGTGGGATCTCACGAGATCTTGCTGGCATATCCCACCATCATCGGCCCCGTCGGCCCCGTCCTGCTCGCGGTGGATGCCTCGCTGGACTCTCGTATCTAGTAAGCGAGATCTACGTACGTATATAAACTGGCCAGGGCGAGACGCTTCGCTCAGAAGCTTCGCTCCGCTCGTTTAGGTTCGCGAAGGGCACGTTACTCCGATCTTGGCGTCGCGACGCGCAAACGGCATCCAACGTCTCTGGCTAAGTCGGCGTGGCTTCCTCGTATTCTATTAATTTCTTCCAGAAGACCAATCGAAAAATGAGTAGGTTACTCGCGTTTATTGGCATTGTCCTTGCGGTGACGCTCCTCTTCTCCGTCGCCGAAGCCAGTCCCCTTGAGAAACATGAAAAACACGAGACGCTGGAAAAGACTCCTTCCGATCTTCAGCATCCGCTGCAGCAGCTACAGTCAGTGACCTTGAGCGATCGTGCCAAGTACGAAGAGGAGCTCCTGCGCAAATTAAATACCAAGTGCTCGCAGAACGACGTCAGCAGCTGCGTCATGCTCAAACTCGTGACCTACATGAACAAGCTCTTGAAGAAGGCCTCCATCGAGCTGACGGACGACATCGAGATCAGCCAGAAGACCGAGCAGTCGATTAACGAGAATGTCGCTGCGGGTGTCAATGGACCGAAGGCGGCGTCCTTTGGATTCGGCGCGGGTCGCAGCAAGGACGATGACACCGAGGCCTTTGACCTAGTGGCGAGTAAACTCTATGCCTTCGTCAAGTCCAGGAACATCAAGTGGAGGGTCTTCCCGGAGGACGACGTCGTCGTCTCAGCTTCCGAGGATGAGAGTGGTGCCTTGAATCTCGGGGTCTCCATTGAGAAAACAAACAATGCTGGTGCGACAGCGGACGGCGCAGCGCAAGACGGTAAGTTCACAAGAGATCTTAAATAAGGCCGCCGACTTACCGTCTGGTTCATCTTGATCCTGCGCCTCCCGGAACTCTACCTCCCGATGGACTTTTGCTCCTATTGAAATTCAATTATCCTTTTAGGTCGCGGAAAGAAGAATAGCATGGGACCACTGATCGCCGCCGCAGTTCTCAAGATCGGACTGATCGGTGGCCTGGCCTTCAAGGGACTTGCACTCCTAGTCGGCAAGGCTCTGCTACTCTCGAAGATTGCTCTCCTTCTTGCTGGAATAATCGGCCTGAAGAAGCTCTTCTCTCAGCAGAAGCACGTGACATACGAGGTCGTGAGTCACCCTCATCACACCTCGAGTCACGCGTACAGCGCGGACCATGGCGGCCATGGGGATAGCTACTCCAGCGGATGGGCCAGAAGCTTCCACTCTTCGTCATCGGTACCAGCAAACTTGCAGGTCGAGCCATCGGCCGATCGGCATGACCTCGCACACAATCTCGCCTATTCCGCACACCTGCCTGCCAATTAAACGGGATCCTGCGATAACCTCTCTTCCTCATCTTCATAATCTTTGCTTCTTCACCATCGGCACGCATTCCAGATGCCTCTAATCGTAACCCCATGTCGATCTCGATCTTCCTCTTAGCAGTGACGATCCAATTGATCAGCTGACTTGAATTTGAAAATTAGGAAACTAGAAAATACTGAATTTTCTTTCTTGCCATTACATTCGAGGTACTATATTGATTGTTGTATGTGCAAGCGACACACGATTTCTTCGTTCCTCACGCCCGATATATATATATATATATATATATTTATATATGCACGTGAGATGGAGCGGAGTGATTGTCACGAGATTGACGAAACGTACGAAACAGACGAGACGCGCACTTATTCATAAATTCCTAGACTCGTTTCTATTGGCAACGAACTTACGACTATGAATGAACGTTGGTGCACGACGGGCACGAGGGTAAGCGCGAGTGCGACTAGACACGACGTGACAGAAGAGGACAGAGATCGAGAGGAATCGAAGGACGTGCTAGCCACGTCTTCTTCTCGCAAAGAAATCAGAGCATCGGAATTCCCCTTCAGGAACGAGCTTACGAATCTCACGACTATCACCACCACCACCACCACCACCACCACCATCACCACCTCATCAAAGCCTTAATTATTATTTCCGTTTTCGTCATCGTTATCGATAATTTATTTTATTTCATTGCTAACCATGGCGAAATGTACATGCTATATTTTTACAAAAATAAATATTTATTTGCCAACCAAAAGCATGTACACAGGGTGTACACGTTCATTAGCCTGTATGTCAAGATATTCACGAGGACAGGGATGTGATACGCAACAAAGAAAAATTTACTAAATTGAAATTTGACAATTCTCTACGACATTTATTTCATTATTTTTTTATTTTTTACAATTTTGCTCGAACATGTTAACGAATCCCAAGGTAAAAGGGTTTTATATATTTAATGCCGTTACATCACTTGGAATATGTTCGACCTCCCGATATCAAGTGTTGGATCACTTTCGGCTATCGAGTAACGGGATTCTGGGCTGTGTCACGATAGAACAAATACGCTGAATGCCATTGCTAGAATGGGTACTATCAATGGAATCCCACCGTGATTCTGTTAATGTTATTTGATTAACGTGACGCGTGATGCTCGACCTGTCACGGTCGAGGGTATCTCGTTAACGATGATTGTCGACGACGGGTTTTGTCGCAACAGCAGCGACTCGACTATCCCTCAGGAATAAAGATTCTAGCTGGTTCTATCAGAAACGGTGGAAGGATGCCAGATAATTCCGCCGGTCTAGGATAACCCGCATTTATCCCAACTTGTTACGCTAGAATACGAAAAACCAATTAGTCTATTCGAGGACAAAACTATAAAAAGTAGAGCTCTCGTCGTTCCAACGAGACAAGTCTACTCCGGCAGTCCGATCGTGCGACTGTTGTGCCGGGAATATCGAATGTCGAATGTCGAATGTCGAATGTCGAACATCGATATAGCAAGATATCGGATAGACGCACTCAGAGCAGTCGTAGTTATTCGCTAGGGCAACATGAGAGGGGAACTGGAACTAATGTCGCGGATCCCGCTGATGAAAGTCTGTCTGTTATTAACGATGCTCCTAACGAGCATCGTGCCGAGCACGTCGGCACAGAAATCGAATTCTCCGAGGAAAATAACAGCTGCGTCGGATACAGGTAACCAACGTAAGTTTTTCACATTCTGTGTCAATGGTCGATGTGACTCGATCTGTGCTCCTTAATTATACTATAATACATTGGAAACGCACCTTTTAGGAAGCCTAATGCTCGGGAACCTTCTTCTAGTGCCCATTCTTGCCAGCTTGGGTATGAAACTTCTTGCCTTTCTACCGATTTTCCTATCGAAGCTCCTCCTGCTGACTACGCTGAGCTTCCTTTCGTCAAACCTCAGTCTCCTGATATCAGTTTTCGTGGGCGCACGGAACCTTTGGCTCCTGGAACGGAAAGCCAACCTCAACGGACACGACGACGAGTATCCGCATCATCATGATTACGCCGCTGTGAAACACGAGACGCAAGAGGATTCCGGGAAGAAAGCACAGCCCGTCAATTTGCCGTCCAGCCGCTTGGATCGTTGGCCGGTAGGTCCCAAGTACGCAGAGTGGCGAAGGCGATATCTTCGGCGTGCGATCGACACCAAGAAGAAGTTCCTGACCGGCGAGAGGTTTCCAACTCCAGGACCGTATCAGCGTGATCCCTTGACCGGTAGGCGCAAAATTGAGCTCCGTTATCTCAATGACCGACACGCTTCCTTTCTCTAAAATGTACTGTCAGGGTTTCAGCTTGCGTCTTACGTGTAAGCAGTTTCCTTCGGCAATGGCCACCAGGGAGATACTGCGAATTCATCGTGGAGCCCTGCTCCCTGGTTGAGAACAATTCCGAAGGTTTCTCGTCTGCGAAGATTCTTCCGTGACTCGATCGTTTCTTGCGCTTTCTCTGCACGGCCGATCGACTATATAGTTGCAATAAAATCCGCTTCCGTTTCATTTCGATTGCCATAAGCGACTGCTGGAAGGAAATCGTTCATTTTGTGAGCTCATTCCCGTGGTCAGCTTCCAAGAAAAAGAACTTTCGATTTCCCGTTGTAAACATGCTCTCTTATTGTCGCTAATTCGTCCAGTATCTCTATTCCCATCCTCACGTTCTACTCTTATATCGTTCGATATCTGGCGAGAGCCGCTACGTTGGCCTGTTCGCTCGAGTGGGATGAGTGCGTTTGCGAGCTCCGAGAGTTCTCCGGGAAGTTTGTATTGGAGGAAGAGATAGATAGATAGATAGATAGAGAGAGAGAGAGAGAGAGAGAGAGAGAGAGAGAGAGAGAGAGAGAGTGCGGAGCATACCTTCGATATGCCGAGCCAAGTAGAACAAAAGAGAAAGGCATGCGGAGATGAACTAGATTCTGTTAAGGTACCTCTGTCTCTTCCGGAGCCTCGTGCCCCATCACAGTTTTCTCACGTCGAGATACTTACTTGAAGTTGGGTAGGAGCGATCGGCACGATCGGCACGATTGGCTCGAAGGGCCTCCGATCTCGAAAGAACATGCCAGAACCAATCCAATCGGTTCATTCGGTGGCGGGAGCTACGATGCTTCCCGATGCGCTACGATCAGCGATACGTTGCGTATGCGTCAGGCGACGTCAATGTGCCACGTCCGGCAATTTGTGTACATACATTGTCCTACGTACTGAAAGGATGAACAATAGACTCCTGCGGGTTAAGAGATTCGAGAGCGCATCTCACAGGTGGGTGGGCGGTGAGAGTGATGTCGGCAGAGAGTGAATGACTGGGATTCGAGAAATGGATAAGTGGAGTGCGGAGAAGTATATGGGAGCGGGCGAGCGGGGCAGGGGGCAGGGGGTTGTGGATGGCGAGAGGATCAACTCCCGAGGCGGAACGATTAATCCGAATCGGCAGAGTGAAGAGACGTTCACCGCGGCTGCGCTCTAGTAAAACGAACGCAGAAGAACGTAGTTTCTAGTATGGCGTTGCCGAATGGACTAGAGTCCGGTGGCCGTGAAAAATATAACGCCAAAGGGAGAGGACGAGATGACAATAGTCCGACCTTCCGAAAGAGTCTAGCATGACACTGGCCTCCTATTATAATTGAGGTTCGTAACGCTCTAAAACCTTCAAAATAAGAATTGAACGAATAAAGTCCGATCGAACGAAAAACATTCGGCGCGCTTGCTCCGGAGCACTAGGACTCTACAGAGTACGTAGACTCGGGCGTTGCTTTTTTCGTGGTACAATCTCCAAGGATTACGTATATAAATGGAATCTGCTGCCGGTTCGCTCAACATTCAGACTTCCGCCGTAAGTCTCGCAAGTACGGTCCTTCGATCGGTCCTACCTCTCTGTCGCGGAGCCATTTTCCATCGAATCTCATCCGTAACGTAAGTTCGCCAGCTTTGATTGTCTCTCGCTCGGATCGGCGTCTGGTTGATTCGTAAGGCACGTGGACAATAGAGAAATAATTGGCAAGAAGCAAGAGAAATGAGATTGGGAGTATCGCGTCGGAGCAAGATGCCGCGTCGGCGTCTAATTTTGATAGGGCCGGGAGGGCCGGGATGTTTAATCGCGATCGCCTTGATGCTGCTCTCCTTGTCTCTTTCGGCGACCTCTTCGTCGAGCGAGCAAAGCAGTGCTACCCTCTGGGCTGGACTAGGAGGTTCCTGTTCCGCCGAGGACCCACGAAATTCTTCAGTCTCGTGCCACGGCGTCAGGATTGTTCGGAAAGTCGTTCAGCAGTTGCTCGATAAGTCTGGGAGCTTGCCAAGTCTCGAGCTGTCGAATGGAGTGACTCTGGTCGAGACGCCGGGAGCCGCCGAACGTTCCGCGAACGGCGGGGGCGCTCGATCGGCCAGGCGGATGAAGATCGGCCAGGATGGGCCGATGGGTCAGCTCTTCGAGTTCCTCGAGGATCGGGAGCTGCGAGTCAAACTTCCGAGTCTCCTGCCGGATAACCTCGAATTGGCCCTTAAGGAGAGCCTGCCGTCCGCTGGGCAAGGTTGGTCAATACGAGAGATGCAACGGTTAGCCCGATTGTCTTCGGCGCGAGCCCTTTATTTAATTGTCCCGTCGCACGTCGCGCACGTTTCATTGTTTCAGGGCGCAAGGGTGGCGGCGGCGGCGGAGGCCTAGGCGGCGGTAAAAAAGGCGATGGCGGCATGATGCTGATGGCTCTGATGATGGGTAAGCGAGAGTCCAATGAAATTCGTGTACGGGTGCATTGAGTCGCGTAAACGTCATTAAGAAATCGAGAAACTATTTTTCATTTAACATTTATCCGAACCCTCTACCATAGGTAAGATGATGTCGGCTCTCGGATTCGGCGCCCTTGGTCTGCTGGCCATGAAGGCCCTGATGGTTTCCGCTCTGGCCCTGATGCTATCTCTGATCGTGGCAGCAAAGAAACTTGCGGGCGGGCACGATGACGGGGGCGGACACCACGTCGTGTACGCTCAAGAAGTTGGGCATCATCACCGTAAGAGAAGCGCCTCGTCGGAGAGCTTTTCCGCGGATTACCTTAACTTGCCCTACCGGGGATATGCGGAGCTCTACGCAACAAGGACCTCGTGATTGCGCGACTACCCCGCGCCTTCACCAGTCACGATGAGCTAACGTGACACGTGCAACGCGCAACGCGCAACGGGTCGTAAAAGCGAAGAGCGTAAGCCGAGATATGCCTGGCAGAGTGACACTGTGACGAGGGCCGTGTGATAATGCCTTGAGGCGGTATGATGACGATGACCGTGATAGTGGTAGTGACAGTGACAGTGACAGTGACAGTGACATTGACCCTGACAGTGATGTCAACAGCGACAGCGACGTATGACGATAGCGCAATGACAACGATTTCGGTACAGGCGTCGCAACTAAAATTATTTTTGTGACTGTGATGATGACTTTAGGAGTGACAGTGACCGTGACTCAAAGAGTGATTATGACTGCGACGGGAGTGCAATATGGGATTGGGCACGGTGCGACGCGGAATGTCAGCAGGATGACCATGAACACGACCGTGACCGCGATAATGCATGAACGAATAAACGTTCGCTCGTTGTGAATTGCTTGTGAATCTCGAGGCAGGTCCTCTTCGATATTAACGCGCACCAATCTGTCTCATCCATCCAACGAGGATACGATCCGCCCTCTGGGAAACTTCCACATTGTTCTTACAATCTTACAGCTACCTCTCCTTCCACCCCCTCTCTCCCCCCCCCCCCTCCAAATACCTCGTCATCGTATTTTAATCATAGCTCGACGTCATCCTTTATTATTCCAAGCGATTCTTTCTCGGTAAAGAGCATTTATCGATTCCATATTATCGGTTACCCTCGCATCCCACAGGGACTCAACAGATCTAACCCATCTTCATCTTTTCTTATTTATGTGTATGTACGTACATTGTATACTTTACAATCTTTATATGAATGACAATAAATATAGATAAATTATAAAATTATATTCATATATATTAATTTTACTCGGCTCTCGATGATATTGATCTTTTGACCCTTGTCTCTCCTATGGATCTCTGATATGAGTAAATCGCAAAGCTATAAAACCAAGAAAATGAAGATCGAACTTCGTACGATCTATACCTATTTTATTTATATTTGTTTCTTAATCGTTACTATCGTTATAGTTAAAGTGAGTTTCAGATAAGCAATGTATTTTGGACATTTTCACGTATTCGAGAGTCGGTTGATAATAATATGGCTTTAGGAAGGGTCGAGAAATTCTAGACTGAATCTTTATCCTACTAAACATATAACATTCGACAATAGATCCTGAGGCTACCCTTTCTCGTACGGCCAATATCGTTAGATTATTTTATAAAAAAAAAGAAGAATAACAGGCCAAGCCGATCGCACGGTCTCTAAGTGGAAGAGAACAAGGTGAGTGGGCTGAGAGGCAAGAGTCGCGGGCGTTGAGACTGGAGGAGAGTCAGATAATGCTCTAGGTGGGGGGACTCGTGAGAAAGAGAAAGAGAGAGGGAGAGAGAGGGTGGCTGAGTGAGCGCGTAACAGGGCGGAAAGGAGGGGGACTTTCTGATCCCAGTGCCGAGGACGATTGTGAGACCGCGAGACCCAGTGGCACACATTCGCCTCTACTCTATTGCCATAATGCCATGTTGCCACTGCCACTGCCACTGCCACTGCCACTGCCACTATCACTGCCACTACCATTGTCATTGCCATTGCCATTGCCTCTACGAAACTTGGGACACCATTAGTCGTATCTATCATCAATATTATTGTGACAGGCAAACGATTACTTTTTTCATCCGTTTCAAGTGTTATAAAACGGAACGCAGCAAACGACGATATCCTTCCTCTGCTTATACGAAATTCCAAATTTTTTTCGAATTAATAACAGCGAGAGATTTTCCGAAAATAAGAAATCCAGTGTTAAGTATTAAAAATTAAAAATTATTTCACGTAAAATATTTCAGTGCGAATGGCCCTTTTTCCCCCATTACTCTGTTGCGTTTCCGTAAGATCGAGCGTGATGCGGAGATCCTGGAAGCTGAAAAGCATCGGAAGAGCCGAGTCCTCACGCTTCTCGAGGAACAAAAGGGATATTGTGCGAAGGAGAGGCGAGACAGCGAGAGGAGAAGGAGAAATAAAATAAAGAAAAAGAAAAAGAAGAAGAAGAAGAAGAAGAAGAAGAAGAAGAAGGAAGCTCCGTTACATTCCAAAGTTATTACGGTCCGGGAAAGAAATTTGAAATTCAAATTGTCCGCCACGTTGATTTTCAGGTCATATGCGTGTCAGTGGCCCGCGCGAGATGTCGATGTAGGTCCCAATGCTAATCCTAGTTTCGTCGGGGCAACACGGAGAACGTAGGCAAGACGAAGTACACTGCCGCCAGAGGCTTCGAGAAAATAATGCCGCGTGTGCCTGCTGTCGGTCTTCCCTTGCCAGGCCACACCCATCTATCTCGATAGATGGCACCTGACATTGCTACGCATTTTCAAATTATCCCGAGACATATCGTCTCTCTCATCTCTTCGAACGATTGCAGCGGCAACGATGAAAAATGTCATATCAATGCATTCCTGGGTATATTTCTTTCTGCGAACAGAGAACTGCGTTCTGGTTCGTTAGAGCTAGGACGACACTCGCGTCTGTTGTAGAATCGGATCGGAGAATTGCAGATGCAGCCGAATAATTACGGGCCAATAATTTGGCATTGTGAAACGATAGCGAAATGAAATGGAAATGGCATCGGCATCGAATCGGCTTGAGAATCGCTTGGGTCAGAATAGAAAGTGGCGCAGCAAGTGCGGTCTTACTGCGTCAAGTGGCGCAACGAACTTCGCTTCCCGGATACCTGTGCGATTTCACCGGTTCGAAAGGGCGCTCGCGCGACCCTTCGTGTCTGCGCGTCTCGACGAGGACTTTGTTTTCTTTTTTCTTTTTTCTTTTTTCTTTTTAGCACTGGCACGCGAGCTTCACAACTTCCCTCTAGGCGATCGGGTCTAGGATATCCCCGAGAAAGTTCAGAGATGCCCAACTCGCGCGCGGCCGAACCGGAAGAACAGAGGATGGTACGGAGGAAGCGAGGGAAAGAGATACGACGGTGCGAGTTGGCGTATCGATAGGCGGTGTCGCGAGGCTTCGCGATCTCCGCGATTGGTGAATACTTTCGGACATGCGTTTAAACGGCCGTGACACGCACGGCAAATAGTAAAAAAAAGTGGGGAGATAGGAGACGGGAGGGGGCTCGCCGAATATAAGCTAAAGAGCCTGTCCGATGGACCATACGAAATTTCACTACGATCCGAAGGCAAGCTTTCAAAGAGCGAGTACAGGAGCTCTTCCTCTCACTCTCGCTTAATCTTCGGTTTTCCATTTTCTCTCGGTGTCGCGTGCGCGTAAAGCCAGCAGACAGAGATTCTCGTTCGGGAGAATGAAGGTGCTACAGATCGTTTCGCTGCTAGTGGCGGCAGTGGCAGTGGCCTTGGCCTCGGCCTCGGACTCGACCTTGAGCTCGAGGCAGAGCATCGACAGTTGCCTAGCTCAGGATAGCATCTCCTGCGTCCAGAGGAGCCTCTACCGAATGGCCAAGGATTTCTTTGGCAAGGAAAGCCTGGAGATCGCGCGAGGTGTTACTCTTGTCAGGTCGGCCGTCGACACTGACAGCTCTCGCTCTGCCAAGTCTGCCAAGGAAGTACTGTACGATCAAGATATCGAGGCCGCGTCGAGCGTTGCGGATCGTCAAAGTGCTCTTGAAAATTTTGTCGGCGAGAAGGCCAGCGACTTCCTCGTGGGACGTAGTCTTCGGGTATATTGAAATTTCATTCGGAACTTTAGTCGCTCCTTGAGACTCGACCTCGAAGACAAGGACTTGACGGTTTCGCTCATTCATTTTGTTATTCATTACAGATCAACTTTGGACCGGCAATCGATTCGCTTGGCGAGTCGGCACGCGCCCTTGCCGACTCCATGCCCCAGGAGGTGCGTCAGGCTGCCGACGAGGTCGTTGAAGGTAAGCCAGAGAAAGACGGGCCTGTAAAGATTGGGATTCGATTGTGGGCACGTTTACGATTGCAGGTCGTGGGAAGAAAAAACTCCTGAAGTCGATCCTGCCACTGCTCCTCGCTGCCAAGGTCAAGATTGGAGCACTGGCAACTCTGGCCTACTTCGGCATTGCTCTTCTCGCGAAGAAAGCCATCCTCGCCTCTTTGGTGTCAATCGCAATTTCCGCCTTCTTAGGCCTCAAGTCGCTCTGGACCTCAGCCGGAAGTGGTCACGACGTCACTCCGTACAGCGGAGGATGGTCGTCCGGAGGCGGCGGCGGTGGCGGCGGCGGCGGCGGCGGCGGCTGGAACGTAGGTGGATCCAGTTCGGGAGGCTGGGCAAGTTCTGGTTCTCCCGCGTGGGACGCGGACTCTCACGGATCTTACTCGGCCCAGAGCCAAGCATACTCGGGATATCAGCACTAATCCGAATCTTCAAAGTCCAGCCGAACGCCATGGTTTGGCAGCAACCACCATGATCGTCGATCGGCCGCGCTTGGACTCTTCCGCATTCTCCTCTGACTGATCGAGTCACTCGGACAGCCAATTCGAACGCATCGCGCATGCGACTTATGGCTGACCTGGTGAATGAGAACGACCAATGAAATATTTATTCATATTTATATCTGCATCGTTATTTCTTATTTACCCGACGCGTACAAGATACGACGTGGAGAGGTTCCCATCGAACGCTAGTACACCCGCTACTACACTAGTCGCAAAACTCTCCCAGATCGATTTATGTTGACCTTGGAATAAAGTCTACTTTAGCGTCCTAAAATGAGAACTGCGCACACATTTACTTGTTCGCCCGTGCAATTTACCATCCCCTCGTTTGTTCGCCGTTTCCATATTCGATTCCGGCTGTTCAACGAAAAGAACCAACCCATTCCTCGTGTTTCCTCTAAAGACATTCCGAATGATCCGTGTCTCCTAATGCGGAATGACGCTCGCAGAACGTGGAGCGGAGTCTGTTTTTTTCGAATGAAAAAAAAACGAAGCGTTACGCCTCGCGTTACGAGGATCTCTTTGGATGGTGTAGTAATATATATATGTATATACATATATAATATCTAATGTGTAACGCGGCGAGAAACGGGACTCATGAAAAAAAGATGGGAACGAAGAACGGCTCAAGAAAAAACATGAAATTACTTTGAAAGGAAGAGCAGACTTTCGTTTGCGGTGAGCGTAACAGACGCGGCATTGTGGCTGGCGTCAGGTTCTTTACTATTTCACCTTGTATTTTCATTTTTCTCATTTTTGACTTGGCTGACTTTCGACGTCGGCATCCGAGCTCCTGCAGCCGATCGACGCCTCGGCAGCGTCGAACGGTTTGCGCCAAGCCAATGCGCTCCTCTACCAATGGCACGACGATTCGCCTGCATCTCGCCTGCATCTCGCCTGCATCTCGCCTGGACTGTAGCGCATCGGCCGGAATCCGGTTGCGTCGACCTCGTAGACTTTCGATCGAATCCCTTCCACGACTTTCCCAGCGAGCGCTCCGGAAGTTTCCCTCGCATCTCTCTTCCTTTTCCCTGATCAAAAGAACCAGAGAGAGAGAGAGAGAACTTTCTCGAGTATTTTGAATTTGCCATACGCGTCTTCTCCTCGGTTACCTTTACCGCATCTTATCGTATACCGTAACGTAGATCGCTGCTCGCCGCTAATCGCTATCAATAACATGACTATAAGCATCTATGTATGTACGTAGAATATAGATAGAATTCGCGCATAACGCGAGATACGTTGCGCACGATTATGACGCAACCATACGCGTGGCTGTGCGTAAGCTACGTTCACGAAGGGCTGAGTAATCTTTCGTGATTTTCATAATGTCTGCTGCTCTGGTGATTCTCTTGGTTCTCATGATGTGTACCCCCTTAAGATGTTGGATTGTAGTCGAGAGCGTGCGCGTGATGTTCTCTCGCGACCTACTTTAAAATAGGTAAGTGGCTCGAGTTCCCGTAGTGGCGTAGGATCGTTCATCACTGCTCGATGAATTTCGAAATGTCCGTACGAGATGACACCAGCGGCCAATTACGAGCTACCGATTGCGCTGCGTTTCGGCGTCAGTGGCTTATGCCGTAGATGAAAAAGAATTTGGAAATTTTTGAGTTTTCGATAGCCGCGCCAATTCTGAGGAAGATCTTTCTTGCTCGTAGGCTCGAAGCAACGTGCAACCACGTCGCATCGCTCGTGTCAAACCGAATCGGATAATCAACCGAGCGGAAGCGTGCATGAGCCGAATCCCTCTAAATAACCAAAGTCCCGAAAGACACTAATCTTTTACTAAAGGACAAGAACAATCGAACGACTTATGCACGACCTCGGCATGGAAAAGACGCGACCGAGAGAACTCGCGGAGTGTAAGCCGGAGGGCAGAATCCAAGGGAGGAAGAACTAACGGAAAGGAGGTAGAAAGGGGTAGTGGGAGAGCATGAGAAAGAGAGGGATAGGTGGAGAGAGTGGCCGTGCGAACCCTCGTGTGGGGAACAGTGGTAGGCCAAAGTAGGTCTGCGTTGCCTGATGGCGACCAAGAGTTGCGCGCGGCATGGCATCACTTTTTTTTTTCCACGCGATCCGCGATGCTCAGTTTTTTTTATCTTGCCAAAATACCAAAGGTGGGGCGAAACAGTCGCTGGTCGAGCGTAGAGGGGCAACGAGGCTAGAGGGAACTCGACGTATCCCAAGCCGAACCCGAACCCGAACCCGAAGCCAAACCCGAACCCCCGAGCTCGGTATAAAAGCAAAGCAACGTCTTTTAGATGCAACACAGCACATCACGCAAGTCAGCTCGAATCTCGTGTCGCACGCACGCATCGAGCACACGGCGAGTACGTCACCGCGTCCAGGAATACAACTTTGCTTCGCTCTGAGGATCTTCGTCGAAGGACACGAGGTTCTTTTCGATCGAGTGTGTCGTCGCACCAGTGGGAATCTCGCGTGCTTCGCCGCCTCCTTCCGAGGCCATCCGTTATCCCGGTAGCGCAACCCCTCTCATTCCTCTTTCCCGAGGAAGACGCTGCCAGACAAGTTCCTCCAGGACTAAGAATGTACAAGTTCCTCTTACCGATCTGTCTGTGGGCGATCGCCACCTCGGTGGCATTGCCCGCCACCGGAAAGACCGCTAGTGAGAACGACCTGATGGCCAGCATCTACTCCGACTGCCTTAAGAAGGAGTCCATTGGATGCATCAAGTACAAGCTCTTTGCATTCGTCGACAAGATGCTTGCCGACAAGGAAGACATCGCGCTGAGCGAGGGCATCACCGTAGTCAGGACATCCTCGAAGACGGAGGAGGGTGCTCCCAGGTCAGATAGCCCGAATCCCCAGCTTCCCCCATGGGGTCCACCCCGCTTGGATCGAGAGGAGGCCGTCGCTCGGATCTCTCGACGACACACCCGTGACTTTTCTCTTGTTCCAGGTCCCTCGACGCTACCGACGCCACTACCGACGTCGACGCTCTCATCTTCGATCGAGTCGGCAGATTTCTAAGGACTCACACCATCAAAGTGGACCTTAAGGGCACCGACATCCTTGGTGCGATCGAGTCTACCGGACGCAGTCTCGAGGACCTGACCGACAGCGTCGTCGAAGGACGTGGCAAAAAGAGTAAGTACGAGGATCGACGATGATCCTAAGGATCGTGGGACGTGGGCTGGTGGTAAGGAGAGACGCGTGGAGAAGAAAAAAAAAAAGAGGAGGAGGAAGTGCTTTGGTATCGTGAGGTAGGTTCTCTCTCACACGTAGAAGACGTTGACCCACTGAGGAACTGGTTACGCTTCCCCTTTGTATACGTCGACGAGAGGAGGGAGAGACCCGACACACGCGGGATTTTTGACATACTTTCTATCCTGTTGAACGAGTATCTGTCTTTCCGCCGCCTCGTCTCCTTGCTCACCCGCCACTGCCGCCAACATTAACGCCATCCTCGCCCATCTGCTGCTCGACCTTAGCCTCCATTCAAGTTCGAGACCTCTCTTCTGCTCTCTCGTACGTCCCATCTAATTGGCCCCGCACAGGCATATCACCGTTTCTTTTCTCTCGTTTCCATAGAGAAGGCAGCCAAGATTTTGGGACCAATTCTACTAGCCGTTGCACTGAAGGCAGCAGCCCTTCTGCCTCTGGCCTTGGGCGCCATTGCGTTCATCGCCGGCAAGGCCCTTCTGATCGGCAAGATAGCCCTCCTCATTTCCGGGATAATTGGACTGAAGAAACTTCTTGGATCTCAACAGAAACACGTGACCTACGAGGTGGTGTCCCATCCGCATCACAGTAGCAGTCACGTCGTAAGTCACGACGAAGGCATCGGTCACGGTGGATTCGCTGGTGGTTCAGGAGGTATCGGCTCCGATTACGGAGTGGGATATTCTTCCGGAGCTGGTGCGGCCGGAGGAAGCGGACACGGCTGGGCTCGAAGTCTTCCCCAGGACGCTCACGACATCGCCTATCGTGCTTATCAACCTTCGCCGTCCTCTTCTGACAACCATTAATAGTTTTCTTCCTCTTTCCTCATTGAACTTTTAGGCCCTTCTTACATTCCATTTAGCCATTTTTGGACTTGTGACTTATGACTCTTGACTCTTGACTCGTGACCCGTGACCCATGACCCTTGACGCCCAACATCCCCGCTCGACGTACGACGCCCGACGCTATTGACATCCGACGCCTGACAGCTGATTACCCTTTTCCTCTACGAAGCTTTATCAAATCTGTATTCGTAGTCTAGACTTTTTCTCGCGTCTTTCGAGTTATCGTTTCTCTTCGTTGTCTCTACCACGGCACGATAGACTCCTGTGTCACGCGAGGTGTAGTCGCGATGATACTGATAACAGTTTCGCCAGGTACAGCGATGCCTGTGCCAGCCGCAGAGAAATTGACCGCCAACCCATCTTTAGTTTGAGGATCCTCATCCTTTTCCTAGCCGAAGAATCCGTGTTGGGACGGACCACCAGTGCCAGACAATACTCCATACTTTTAGGGACCTTATTATTTATTTCCTACGTTCTCTAACTGTTAATATTTATATGTTATTTTCTTTTTAATAAAGAGAAACGAAGGGCGCACGCGCCATATCCCAAAGAGAACGTGTCTACTCTTTACTCTTTAAAGAATATTTCAGGATCCTCGGTTACTCTTAGCTGGAGAACACGAAGATCTCATTCGTACAGAGCGTGATATTGAAATTCATAAATACGAATACGGCGACGAGATTCATTCGGCTGTGCGAACGTGCAGCCGGGAATCTTTCACTCTTGACTTTGCGTAGCTGTGTCCTCTTTTCTTTAAACCTTTATTTCAAAATAAGCGGTCCAAACAATTTTCTATGCGCTACGTCTAGTCTCTGCCGTAGAGAACGGGATAACGGCGAAAGGAGAGACGAAAAATGTGGCGAGAGAAGAAGAAGAAGGAGTGTGGGAAAAATGCTCCATACGTTTAATTTTTTCATTCCGTTACAACTGAGAAACGTTGTGGCCCACCTGTTGAAGATAGATATCATCGTTTACCGTTACGCAACCTAGAGGCTCCCGAATTCGGAGTGCAGATTCTGAAGATTTGGACGGAACCATGCGAGATATACATATTAGCCGTCTGACGTAGCGATCGTAGTCGCATCGGGAAATGGAGAAACAAGCGCATCCGTAATACTTGGGATATCGGCGCAATCCACGTTCATGATCCATCGCAGCTGCGTGCCGTTCGTTTCGATATAAACGTGGGAAAGACGAGTCACGTCGGGAAGAAGTTTTCCACCGAGGACAGGAGAAACGCGTCCTGCTCGGACTCCTCATATCCTTTTTCCATTTTCGAGTCCCGTATACCTGCTGTCACGGCCACGGAGAATTTCCTAACCGCGTGTGTAGTCGTCGCGCAAGCTCTCGTTATCTGCAGCTGATTAAAAAGTATAGAGTTTTAATATTGTAACATCCGTATCATCTACTACATATATGACGGTTTACCGGCATCTATCCACCTACATGCCAATCTAACCTACCTACCTATCTCTACCTGTAGTACATACGTACATGCGCCTTCGGTTTTCACTTGGTTTGACCCAGTTACGTCGTCATCGTGGCTGCCGGGTATCCAGCCCCTCGCCACGTGCTCGACCGACAAGTAAATCTCCCGATGCGTATTCCGCTTACGGTGTCCTACCAGACGCATTGCTTGGCGCGCGCATCTGCACGGCGAAGAGAGGAAGAGGATACACCGTGCAAGATGTGCTGGCGTCGATCCCTCATTGTCTTCGGACATCCCTTACGGTAACGATTTAGTCGGAACGGATCGGCCGTTGACCAGCGTTGACCAGGGAAGCCGAATCTGCTGGCGTTGCTTACTTAGAGGATTAACTACATTAATTGCGCCTTTCGACGCATCCTAGGTTGATCGTGTGAAAATATTTACGTAGAATCGAGGCGTCGAGTCTTTTTCTTTGGAACGCTTGAGTAAATGCTGCGTGTGCGTAGAGCGAGTGTCGAAGCGAGCGTACCTGAGATCGTAAATTTAAGGATTAGGATGTACACAGCAGAGCACATAGTAGTTATACATAGCAGAGTCGGTCGAACGGGGACTTGACTGTCGCGGCGGCTCGAGTTGCCCGACGACGATAAAGTCCTTAAAAAAGGGAAGAATGGAAGTACGGATGGTTGTAATTGAGATGCGAGAGATCGTGCTTTTAGACTTTTTATTAGAAAATAAGTCAGAGTTAGTTCAATCGTCGAACAGTGCGGACGCATCCGTGAACTGTAGTTTTGCTTTTGTGTCCCTTTTCAATGAAACATTTTAACTCTCGTTAAAATCGTCTTCTTGACCACTCTCATTTTGATCTTTACTTGTAAACTCATCCCAATGTCATTTTTAACATCGTCCGAGTAACATCTTTATTCCACATGTATACTTGAGCCGACAAGGCAAACGACGTCAACTAATTTCGAATGCCGATGAACGATATTGATGTACGATAAAGGATGAAATTTGGCTGCTCGTATTTTTGCTGGTCGGGTTGTGGCATGCGGGTTGTGGGTCTTGCATGTCTCCTTGCGTCTCGTGCGTCGTTAATCGTGCACTGCTCTCCTCGTCTGCTCTGATCTCGCCTCGTCTCGTTCTCTCGTTCTCCATTCCCTCGATTGGTCCGCTCTTAAATTGGATTGTCCGTCGGTCTCTCCAGCGCTCGAGTTTGCTTCGCTTCAGTGATTGTTGTTGTTGAAACACAAACTGCTCGTGATGCTGGCATGAAATTGTCCAGATGGAGGGGAGAATATCCCCAGGTACGGAGTACACCTGACCAGATATATAGAGCTAGGGCAGGGCTTCCGTTACATACAGTCTTTCTAGTGCGCTCAGAAACGCATCTCGCACGTGTAACACCTTCGATATCGTTGTTGCAGAGGACGCGTGACGTTCCGTAAGCTAGTTGCACCTTCGCAATTGAATTCGGCAACTAGTGTTAAGTAGCAGCTGGAGCCGCGTTACGTAGTTCATACAAAGCCAGAACCGAAGATGTCGGGGATCTCTTTGCGTTGGGTTGGCCTTGCTCTCTTGGTCGCACTAGTGTCCGCGCGATCGGCCGATTCGACGGGCAACTCAGATAGCAAGAAGATCGTCGAGGATGAGTTGGGCAGGTCGACGAGCAGCGGCCTCCTCGGGGAGCTTCGTTCTGTCTATCAGCTCTACAAGGAGTGTTCGTCCTCGGAACTGAGTTCCTGCCTGAAGGTGAAGCTTCTAAGCGCAATGGACAGGGCGTCGCGGAGCCTGCAGCTCAATATTGCCGAGGGGGTCAGCCTCCTGAGGGATAAGGACAAGGAGAAGGACAAGAGCAGTGCCAGAGGAAACATGGAGAATCTCGACGAGGCAATCACCGAAAAACAGATAGAGTCCAGTCTTCCCAGAGCCCTCGAAGATAAGGAAAACGCTCTGAACTCGATGATTCTCGAGAGGATCATTGGCTTTTTCGAGAGTCACACGCTCAAGTTGAAGTTGCCGAATGTCGAGGAGCTCCAGCGCAGTCTCACGGAGGAAGGTAAGGAGATAACTCGATACTTGATACGAGGGATATTGACGAACGCGATCGTCATTACGATGGCTATTAGCCTACCGATTGCAATGACACTGAGTTTCATGGGTTTCATGGGTTTCATGGGTTTCATGGGTTTCATGGGTTTCATCGGGTCGATGGGTTTAATCTTGTTCATGTTCCGTTTGCAGGTCGCAAAAAGAAAAAGATGGGTGGTCTACTGGCCATACCGTTGCTCATCGGTGGAACCCTCGTGCCCTTGGCCCTTGGCGCTCTTGCACTCCTCGCCGGTAAAGCGCTGATCGTTAGCAAACTGGCCCTCGTCCTCGCATCCATAATTGGCTTAAAGAAACTCGTCTCCGGCGGCGGAGATGGCGGCGGCCACGAAGTTGTTCAAGTAGCCGGTGGCCACGGATCCAGCGGCTGGGCGAGATCCAGCCACGAACTCGCTTATTCCGCCTATAAACCTTCCTCTCTTTAGAACATCGCCTAACTTCGCAGCCCGTGTAATCGCAACTGTCAACCTCGCCAATGATCAATCAGCAATAAGGCTGCCCATTGTGTCTGGCTATCGCGACTTCCTTAACCTTCTCGCCGCATTCGCAACCTAGTCTTTCGTCAATCCATACCCTCTCATACCAGACTGGCGTCTGGTCTTTCTCGCTTCCTCTCTCTCTCTCTCTCTCTCCCTCTCTCCAATTCTCATTCTCTCCTTTTCTCTCTATCTGCATCTATCTCTTTACCTTCCTTTCCTACTCCTACATCACTGCACCTCATTGTCTCCATTGTCCCTTCAATAGTATTCGACTTGAATCGAAACAGCAAAGTTCGAATCATTTCGTAAAGCTCAATGATCTTCAGTATTTATTGCATATACCGATTAATACACTGTATAATCCTAGATATAATTTTGTAGCATGTACGTGCTACGTGTATAGGTACTGAATAAATTAATGAAATTTGAAATAGAACCTTCAATTTAATTGGCAGCGTTCTGCGCGAGACTCGCAAGCATAAACTATAAAAAATGAGAAGTAGTTTATTGATTTGGTCCGCGTCCTATTGGTTTGTATAATCGCGATGGCGTACCAATCATGATACGGAATACCAACGCGAGGCGAGCAAGCGCTGCAATATTAGTTATCGACATATCTAAATCCTATCTTGAATCCTTCCGTAAGACCGTCTTACTGCATACTCTGCGCTCTTACCTAGATACTCGAAGAGTTGGTGGGTCACACGCATTACAGAGGCACCACACGCATCTTACGCACGGTGCCTCTCCGTGAGGAGAGTCGCACGCACACCGAGATACCGCCGTGGAAGTAAACCAGGTCATTGAGCCGGGCGGCAGTCAGCCAGTGAACCAGTCAGCATCCTTACCAAGCGTTCTTTTCAAGGTGTGCCTATAACACTCTCTACCTTGACGAAGAAAAGGCTGTCGATCCGCACTCGCACGGTGCGCTCCTTCGAGCACATGTGCCGGTTGTCGGTTGCCTCTTGGCGGTTGCCTGCTGGCGAGCACGAGTCCTACTTTGAATTTTGAATGCTGATGAGACATTGAGAGAGTCTCTCTCTCTCCCTCTCTCTCTCTCTCTCTATCTATCTATCTATCTCTACCTCCCTCACTATTCTCACCTTCTCTCAGTTGTCACTTAATAATCAACTTAAGTCCGCGTAATGCATAGGCAATGACATCGAGAGCAGTATGCAGATGGAATTGCAGAAAGAATTTCCGGGGCTAACGAGGTGGTATCCACACGTATCCAGAGTGGTTGCGTTCCACGAGGGCCTTGACCTGACCTCGATCTTCCGCAAGTTCACTCTCACCGCAACAGCGCGCGTTCGAAAGTGTTCTTTCCTGTTCGGCCACAGTAGTGTACTCGAACTATTAGCAGCGCCCCGTAAATTCAAATGTAAACGCGAAGGCGACACCAAAAACGATCGAAAGTCTCTATGGGAATGATTGAACGCGTCGCTAATTCGGTGACTTCGTTGCCAAGGGAATGGGTATCAGAATCGGCATGAGTGGCAACGATCTCCAGGACAATGGACAATATCTTGGATCGGTCTGTATCTTTGAGTGCCTCGATCCTCAAATCGCGCAACTGTCTTCTCTTCGTTGTCTCTCACAGGACACGGTCCTTTGGTCGGTCCTTGCTTCTTGTTACCGACTACGTTTCGCTCGGGAGGGTGTTGGGTACTCAGGGAGACGATGATGAACCTTAGCCAACGGGGTGGGGGTCTTCGGGGTCATCGGAAGGCGCGGCCGTGTTCGATGGCGGAGCTCTGGCGCGATCCCAACTCCAAGAGGGCCGCGGGCCGCGGGCCGCGGGCCGCGGGTCTCTCTTGCACATTCCAAAGGAAACCGTTAAACGTTTCTCGCTACGTTTCTCCGGAATAAATTAATACGCAACGGCGCAATCGCCCTGACTTCTGCTCTCTGCAGACGAGGCTCGCCAAAGAGACAATGGAAACCGACAAAGGAACAAATCCCGAAATCTTATGAACAGTCGCTCGAGTCAAACGGGTTCAATACGTCGCAGGAAGCGAGTGAGTCGGTCTGGATCCGTAAGTAACGCGCGGAGCGTTCGCACGGGTTGCTGCGTGGGCTGGCTCGCACGTATGCGTGTGTACTCGAATGTATTCCGGGAGGCTTCCTACACGCCTTCCTACACGCCTTCCTACACGGCTTCCTGGCACGATCCTTCGGGCTATTTGGTGAGCTTCTCTTGCATCTCGACATTCATTCGCATTGAGAGTCGATTGGCTCTCTCGGGCGTCTTTGGAAACGCACGTGCGAATTCACGCACGTACCCGCGCAAGCACGCGTGCTTGCTGTCGCCTATATTGTCGAATGACCGAACGACTCGAGAGCTGGGTGGCTGGATGGGTCCATAGGTGGCTAGGTTGCTGGACAGAGCGACGGATGGGCAGATGGATGGACGGACGGACGGACGGAGCGACCAAATGCCGCGCGGCGACGAACCAATAGCTCGGTACGGAGTGGGGGCCATCAAAATTTCAAAAACGTACGCGGGCCCCTTTCGCGTCGAGGATAAAAGGCAGCATCGAGATTCTTTCGAGCAGTGTCGATACGAGCGTCGGTGATCAAGGAGCAAAAAAAGTTTGAAACTTACTTCCGCTCTCCGAGTCGCAGTGGACCAAGAGATCAAGAGTAAGAGTAAACGTGAGCTCGCCTCCAGCGAACGAAGAGTAAGAGTAGATACGATTAGGTCGAGTCGATCGTTCGTCTGTAAAGGACCAGCATTGGAGATAACGCGATGATCCGGAGCTTAGTGATTCTTGCGCTTTTTGCGGTCGCGACCTTCGGGGCTCCAGCGCCCCAGGAACCATCCTCCTCGTCTTCCTCTTCTCTTATCGGGGATGCTCTCGAGGTCTATGGCTCCTGCGCCTCCGAACAGGACGTCGCTGTCTGCCTGAAGCTCAAGGCTCTTGGAATCGTCGATCGCGCTGCTCGTTCGGCGGACATCACCCTCGTTGACGGCCTCAAGATCGTCCAGACCGAGGAGTCCAAGGCGAAGGACAGGTAAGGAAGCCCAGTTGCCAAAGTGGACCTTAGTGTGCGACTTTACGTGACCATACGTGATACATAATTACGTGAGCCTACGTGATCGGAGTACGTGACCTCTGATAGGCAGTGATATCGTACGCGAATGTGTCGGCGCCTCGCAGCCTCGTCGATGATCACCGAGGATCGGACGAAAGATCGAGCTCGTCGAAAGAAATTAAAGAGCGAGGAGCTGGTCGATCCTAAGTGGCCCTATCGTTTGTTTCAGCCGCGCCGATGCCGCGAGGTCGTTCAATGACATCGAGGCGTCACTGCCCAGTGAAACGGAAGCAAGGGAAGCTGCCGTCGACGAGGCCCTCTTCGAACGTGCCGCCAAGTTCCTCTCGACGCACACCGTCGAGCTCTCCGTTCCCGAGGAAATCTCACGCTCCTTCGACGAAGGTTAGTTCTCTTCTTCTCACTGTGCCTGTGCTCGAATAACGATTTTCGCTATTGACATTCGACAGGACGTAAATCCGTCCAGTTACCGATCGCCATTAATGCCTCGATCGCTTTCAGCTCGCGGTAAGAAGAAGAAGATCGTCAAGTCCCTTCTGCCAATCCTCCTGCTGCTCAAGCTGAAGGCAGCCGCTCTGATCCCCATCGCCCTCGGAGCCCTGGCCCTGATCGCTTTCAAGGCTCTCGTAATTGGCAAGATCGCTTTGATCATCAGTTTGATAATTGGCCTTCAGAAGCTTCTGGGCGCGAAACGCCAAAGTTACGACGTCGTCGCACATCCGGTACACAGCTACGGCCACGAGGAGCATCACGATCATCATGGCTGGGCGAGATCCTCTGGTTCTGACTTGGCCTACAACGCGTACAAGCCCGCCAACTAAGCTGAATGTTATCGTTTCCTACCATCTCGCCATCTCATAATCCCGGAAGTGCAATTTATAGAGTCAGTCCTGTGCCCCGACGGTTCATCACATTGATATCGACAGACGCTGAAACGAGTCTGAATACGACGTATCGTCGCAACTTCGGACAACTACGAGACTCACTACTGCGACGACCACGACGACCACGACGACCACGACGACCACGACGATCACGACAAATACTAAGACAAAGACTGCGTTAGGCTCAGAATAAGGAAGATGACAAAACATTCTTTAACAACTTAACTGTGACAATTTGGACGTAATATTCTGGGATCTCTTGAACGATATCCGAACGAACTCTAAATGTTGAGCGATTCCCTCCCCACCCATCAACAATCGCAATAATTTTACTGAACAATTATTTATACCGAGCCATCGGATATCTTTTGTAATTTATCTTATTTATGAATAAATAGTAATTTTATATAAATATCATCTTCACCTATTTTCATGTTCTATTGCAATAAAGGGCGTTAAAGAAGAAAAAACGAGATTAAGAATGAACTTCTCTTGTGTGATCGCATACAGGCCTCTTTTTCTTCTTTGCATCGCTTCAAGAAATGCATACGAAGGGAGGAAGCAAGGCAATGAATGCTGCTAGCGAGAGATTAAAGGTGCGAGGAACGTGCGCCGCTTGTACTGATTTCTAAGACGTTTCGAGCGATTCGAGGTCGTTCACTCAAGAATCTGCTACGGCGGAACTTTGCTTTCGTACGCGCGAAGAGTGCATCCGGTGTATCGAAGGAAGCATAGAGATTACAATGCTGCGTATGGATGTGCCTGTGGGCAAAACACAAACGAAGGGAAGAGCACTTTCGCTGCTCGGCTAGATTTTCAAAGTGAAACCGATCGCGCTGCTCCATGGCGTGTGAAGAGCACCGAGCACGTCGCTATTATATAGGCTGCTGCTGGCCCAGGGCGAAACCTCAGTCGCACTAGGATACACTGCCGTTACGTCTTACCAAAAACGAGCGCAATTCAGTGAAAATGCATCGCGCACACAAGTTCGAAGGCTTGTGCGTCGAAGGTTGGTGGTTCCTGATAGGTTTTACGGTGAATGCTGCAGCCGTCGTGATGGACCCGACCCCAAAGATCGCGAGAGCACAGGTCAAGCAGGAGCCCCGTTCGGTGGGAGATGGATTCCAGGAAAGCCTGGACTCGTGTCTCGCCGACAGAAGTCATGGCACCATTGAGTGTGCAAATCGTGGAGCTCTCGGAGTCCTTCGGAAGCTAAACGAGAACGACGAGCTTGACTTTGGGGAGATACGACTCGAGCGGGCCAACGAACAGGCGCGCGACCTTCTCGACCTCGACTACGATCCAAAGAACTTTGGAAACGTCGTGCAGGCTGCGGCTCGGCTCATAGAACAGAGAAACCTAAAATGGCAACTTGACGGAGTCTATCCGGGTCTGGTGATGCAGGCTGGTCCCACGCTCAACGGTCATGGCCTCCTCGAGTTCGTGCTGGACGAGAGAACGACGAATGCCTACAGCGAGAGGGAACTTGGAACTGGTGAGTCGCAGAGCGTCTCTGCCGGTCAGACATTCGGGACACGAACCATACAGCCTGGATAACTGAACTTTAATGTTTATAACCGATTCAGCCGGATGTCGCGCGGAGGCTTTCTCCAATCGCTGCCAGGCGACAGCACGTTCGTCCGCTCTATCGTCAAATCCACGAGATTCTCAATTCTTTCGTCTCACGTTGTTTCAGGACGCATGCTGGTCAAGAGCCTACTTCTGCCCTTCCTGCTGGGCTTCAAGTTCAACCTGGCGACCCTGATACCGCTGCTTTTTGGAGCACTCCTCGTTCTCTCGAAAAAGGCTTTTCTCGTGGCGAAAGTAGCCACCCTGGTGAGTGGTCTCTTGGGCTGGAGTTCTCTCTTCGGCGGGACGCCAGGACAGTCACGGCCGACACTCCAAGGATACAACGGCTATGGATTCGACCATGGCCACGGTCACCAATTTGACGGTGGCTCTTCGGCTTATCACATGGACCAGGAGAGTCCGGTGTACTTGCCATACCGCGAGATACACACGGCTGACTTTGCTCCTTATAAGCAGCAGCAGCATGTCATCAGGGAAGTTGTGAACGTCTATCACGGAGATGGAAACGGAGGCACGAGCCAGCCGGAACGAGAGAGGAAGGGTTTTGCATGGTCGAGAACGGATTGAGGGAAACTGGATAAGATATTTAATAAAACTAATAGAACCGAGCTGCCACCTCTTGCTATCTCTTTCTTTCAGTCGATCTTCCTTCTCCTCCTTCCCGCAGCTACAAGTTTTCCCTCTATAGTGTCGGACGAACTCGGATTCATCGACGACAGACGCGAACTCTATCGAACGTGTCGCTGGACTCTCGAGAGTCCAAGATCGTTACAGTCTGCACAATCGGTTACTCGATTATCCCGGCGACTGATAATAGGCAGAGGAGTTCATAAGAGTTCGCGATAAGAATTCTGAAGCTCCTCCATTCTCTGGCGTGCTTCCTCTAACCGTACCACGGCTCTCGTCCCGCGTGCATCGACGAGAGAATTGGCTCGCGTCACCTAGATGAGCATGCGCGGGAAAATCCGCTCGTGCACAGAAGTCCAGCCCTGTGAGCACGATTCACGCTCCGAGGAATCCCATTAACAGCGGCCACAGTCCTCGATAAAAGTTAATGCGGACGAACACTTAACTTACGGATCCGAATACGGATACGGAGAGGAGCAGTCGGTGCAGACTACGAAGAGGAGGATAGCGTGGTGCGGTGTGGCTCTTCCGGAAGTCTACGCTCTCCTCCGTGCTTCTTCGAGGCTCGTTTGGCATGCGGGTCAGACGGATGTTTTCCGCCGTGGCTGTACGACATTGTCCTGCTCTGCGAAGCCTTTGTCCGAGCGTTAAACAGCGCGTGCACCAGGTGCGATATGGGTGGAGGTAGCGCTTCTTCTATATATATTTAAGCCTCGAGACGTACGGGTCGTTTGGTTGTTTGGTCGTTTCTTTGATTGCAACACAGGACGCCGGAGTCTGCGTCCATGCCGACGTTAGCGTCAACGGCGTAACCGAGAACGACAAAGGCCGAGATAAGGTAATCGATAGGAATCGTTAGGTATTGTGAAGTATCGTGAGGCGTGTTTGGCTCTCGGAATATCCCGTGAGAGTTTCGACGATCGTGAATCCTGATGAGGGCCAGAACGATGGAACTTCTGGGGATGCTGACGCTGCTCGGTGTGACCTTTGCCAGCAGCCCGGACTACAGTCGTCTTTTCGAGAGGTGTCCGGAGCAAAAGAACGTCTTCAAATGTTTCAAGCGACGGGCGCTCGATTTCATCGACTCGGCCATCGAGGATGATTCGGTTTACGTGCTGAACGACTTCCTGACGATCTCTCGCGATCCCGGAACAAGCTCCATCTCCAAGGACACCTTGCGATCCGAGACAGAATCCCAAGATGCGACGGTCTCCAATCTTACGAGTAGAAGCCTCGACGACCAGCTTGATCGGAAGTTCTACGAGTACTTGGCCTCCAGAAGTATTCGTTTCACCATTCCGGGAAACGCATTTCAGGGTAAATCGATTACCAGAGCAGCCTCATCCTGCCCTCCGGTCTCTTAATCCACTCGAGAGTCAGTTTTCCTTCCCGTTTATACTTCGCAGTGGATCGTCCGCCCGCGGCGAGGGCTTGGCCGTTTTTCTATATTTCCTATATGGATCCGCCATACTGTCATTCTCTTCCTTCTCTCTCTCTCTCGCCCTCCCACCCTCTCCCCCTCGTCGCTCAACTTCTCCTGCTGTCGTGGAGTGACTTTTCGAAAAGTTTCTCACTGTACATTAACTTTATCGGCATAACTTTTACAGGACGCAAGAAGAAGGACAAATATGGCGGAATGCTGCTTCTCGGAGGACTCGCGATGGCTGGTAAGTTTTATAGAGTTTCAATGAACGTGCGCAGTATGGACTCGAGCGAAACGATAATAAAATTTTTAGGAATGCTGGTCCAGCTGGCTTTCGGTAAGATAGCCTTCCTTGCCGGAACGGCTCTCCTCACCGCGAAAATTGCCCTGGTGCTCAGTGCGATAATCGGCCTGAAAAAGTTGGCTTCGAGCGGCGGGGGCGGCCACGAAGTGATATACGCAACGGCTGCCGAACATCACGGCGGCGGCTACGGCGGTGGTGGATATGGGGGCGGCGGTAGTGGCGGAGGATGGCAAAGATCTTTCGAAGCTGCCAGCAGACAACCAACCTGAACGCCACCACGCTACACCAATGACTCCAGTGTCTAATACTAAGAACTCTGCGCTTCGTGACAATGTCTGCTTTTTTTTTATCGAGCATAAAGTTCAGCGCACATGTTGTTTAAATGAGGTAGCACGTATCACACCTCGTCCTTCCTCTTGTCTCGACCTCTCACATCCTTCGTAACCGATTTCCCGAAGACGAACTCGTATGATAGTGGTCTTGAAGCGATGCGTACCTGAAACACGAATACCAAGATTGCTGGAACGAAAGACGAATAATAGTTCGTCGTAATTCCTCATCGCTCCTTCCGGATGATCGTGAATAATTCGAGCGCATCTTTATCGAGACGCTCTCCATCTTCTACGTACGTTCTACTCTCGAAATCCGACGTGACGAGATAAAATAAAAAAATTACGAGAGCAGGTCTATGGAAAAGGAAGTACAGGCGATTAAGGCTGATCGCGACTCTTCGCGAGTTTGGAAGGGAAGAAGAAGAAGAAGAAGAAGAAGAAGAAGGTGAAAGAGTCCACGTGCGATATTCGAAAAGTAGAGAAGCAGGTCGAAAAAGTCTGAATCGTTGGTCGGCCGATCGTGAGCGCCGAGTTCCAAGTGTTCTCGCATCAGGCATATCTTCTCATCTTCTTTCGCTGCTTTGTGTGCCACTGGGCCGAGCGACACCAAAGGAACGATTCCATTGGCATACGAGCTACGCTTGCTCTCTTACCGCACAACAATTCCCAGCTGTACAGTTTTCACATAGACCATAACGTACGTACGATTATACGCTAGATAGCGGCGCTTTAAGTTCGTGACGATATTCACTCGCTCGGAGTGCCACTCAATTTCCCTGAGATCTTTGATGTCCATCTTTTTGACCGAACGGGCTCTTGGCTGAAATCGAGCTATTTCGTGGGCATAGCGGAAAGTAAACATGGAACTTCGTTCGTAGGATCCAAAATTAAAGATTCCAAACTTATGAAATAGTAAAAGTCAATTTTCACATGTACGACAGCACACTTGCCAAATTTCATGAAAGTGCATCCTTCCGTTCCATTTTGCCAATTGCTTACTTGTCCGTTGCACGGGAGAGGGAGACATATGTATAGATAGCTAGGTAGATAGATAGATAGATGGAGAGAGAGAGGGAGAGAGGGAAAGATAAGACCGTAAGGGCTGGTTCGTGGAAGGAACTGTGAGAGAGCACCAAAGGCGCAGAAGAATACGAGGACGAAGAAGAAGGGAAGGAGGAAGGTCCGCGAGCGTGGGATCCGTGACACGAGAGAGACGACGCGGCGCGCTTCTCGTACTGCTTTGCAGGTTTTTTTCTTCCGTCGTATAGAGAAGAGCGCGCGCTGAGTGGGTCTGTGTGTCAGGAAGGTCAGATCCCCGCGCTCGAATCGGATGCGATCGCGAAGCATCCCGTTCTCAGCTCCTCGACTCCTCGACTCCTCGACTCCTCGACTCCTCGACTCCTCGCTGTCCCTCGACCATGCAGTCGCCCGTACGTGGGAGCAGGTTTACTTACCCCTTACGGCCTTGCCACTAAAGCGCTGTCCTTCCTGGTATATATCAGCCTCGAGTAGATCCTTAGCCGCCAGTCCACAAAGGAAACCGCTGGTGCGCGACCTTATCTCCAAGGCTCCAACGAGTTCATCGGCATTCTAAGAAACCGCTTAATTGCCGACGCTCGAGTCAACGTGATTCTTCGCTGAAAGCATCGGCGTTCGATTGAACGATTGCAAGGAGTGCACGAGAGGTGCGAACGAGTGCGCCAATAAAAGATTCGAGCTAATTATAGAGGGATACGTATTACGAAAAACATCTTGATGGATCCAAATGGAAAAATGTGGGCAGTTCTCCTGCTGATTTTGGGGACGTGTCTGCGCGACGCCACCAGCGCCTCCTCGAGCTCATCCTCCGCGGAGGAGAGCAGTGCCTTCGATAGAAGCTACCGTGCCATGTATCGCGTCTACGAAGATTGCCAACAACGCAACGTGGGACTGTCAACCTGTCTCAAGAAGAAAGCCATCACGTTTCTCGAGAGACTGGGCCGCATCGACAACCTATCGATTGCCGAGAACATGGAACTTGTGAGGTCAGCTGATTCCTCGGCCGTGAACCTGGCAGAGACTGATCTTCAGGCCGAGCGTGAACGCGGGGACTCGGGACGGGCAGGAAGCGCGTCACCTGAGGATATCCTTAACGATATTCTTCTCGAAAGATTGGCAGGAATTTTGAACGGATTCAACATGCAAATCAGACTGCCGAAGATGAGTCCAGCCGAGCTCAGGAGAAGCCTCGAGGAAGGTCGTGGAAAGACGAAGAAAATGATGGGAATGATGATGATGGGGCTCGGAATGAAAATGGCCGCGATGATTCCTCTCGCGATCGGCGTCCTCTTCCTTCTGGCAGGGAAGGCACTGATCATCAGCAAAATAGCGCTGGTCCTCTCGCTCATAATTGGCCTGAAGAAACTGCTCAGTCAGAAGCAGGGAGGTGGTCACGAGGTGCATCACGGTGGTTGGCAACAACCCTCCTCCGGATGGGACAGGAGTATGCGAAGTTTCGATGCGATCGCAGCGCCGCCACCCTCGCATCGCCTCGACGATCGAGACTTTGCTCAGAATTTGGCCTACGCAGGACGAAATGCAGCGACAGCCTCGCCTGCGGCATCGGTTCGCCAGTTCCCCACCTCCGTTTAAATGGTCGCCAACTGTCTCCTTCCCTCTATATACTCATTATCCTCCTTCCTCTTACTTTTACCTGCCCGCGTCTTTTTATTTCCTGAATTTATTCCCACTGCATTGCTCCCATCTTTACCTACTATCTTTTTATATTAAAATTTTACCCAACCTTGGCGATTCTATTGAGCGTAGGCTGAGTGCCAATCGACTCTATATTTATTCCGACCGATTGTTGCCTTCTTTTGGACACAAGACCATCGATCGACACCCTATGACCGATAATCGAGGATTAATTGTGGGCAATCAATAATCGCGGTTACTGCCAAGATAACCGCGACGGTGATGGTGGTAATGGTGCTCGTGATGTGGTGACGACGACGACGACGACGACGACGACGACGACGACGACGACAACGATGACGAACACATTGGTGAAGGTGACAGTGCGCGGTGACGCTTAATGAGTAAGGATACAGAAAGAAAGCGAGTCAAGGAGACGGATGCTGTTTATTGCTGTGTACCAATTGGCAGAGATTACCGAGGAGAGTCCCGTGACACGACAATACGCGCCTCATGCGATTCGGTTGACGCGACTCACGTCGAAGGAACCACCTTTCAAAGGAGAGATCGACCGGCAACAATCTGTTTCCTCCATGCCCCTCGCGCAACGCAAAATAACGACGCGTCCTCAAGGTACGGCAGAAACGAATGTAGGCGATCGAGAGAAAGACCATTCTCACAAGACACTCGCGGATATGAAATAGTGTTTTAAGGCCGAACGTTGGCAGACGTAGCCTGCTGGATTCCTTACGAAATAAAGGGTCTTACCCGTTTCTGTCTATATTTGGCTATTTCGCTAGTTTGGTATTTGACTATGTCCCTCTAAGCACCTAATTTCAGTGAGTCTTCAGACCTAGAACGGCGGCGAAGAGGGCAAAGAAGAAACCAGCGAGAGCCGTCGTCGAGACGAGAAGAGCGAGTCCTCCCAAGATCGTCGGGACGAGGGCTGCGAACTTTAGTTTATAAGCAACCAGCAGAGGTATCATGGCCTGCTCCAGTCTGTCCTTCTTCCTTCTCTCCTCCATTCCTATAATTATACAATTTCATCGTGTTACTTCATGAAATTCCCATGCCGAACATCTGATGACGTTCGGTGCGTCTGGCAATGCCCATGCGCCAATGGACGTACCTGCCAATTGAAGTCCGTTCGCAGGAGCCCTGGCTGCATTCGAGAACGACGACATCTTGGATGCTCTCGGCTCCCTCGAGGCATTCTTCGTTACTGGCACGATCCAAGATGCTTGTCCTGCGATCCTTTCGCGATTTGAACTCGTCGCACAATCCTTTTTCGACTTCTCATTTCCAGTGGACGGCCCGTCGTAAGTTTCAGGACGAATCGCGAGCGACACCATTACGGACTTTACAGTCAGCAGAACGACAAGAAAGCGCACTGTGTCTTTCAACATTGTGTTTCTCAAATATTTTTCAATGAAATCAACCGCGTTGCTCCCAATAGCACTGGAAACTCCGGAACCTCGAAGTACGTGTCCCTTTGAGTCTGTTTAGAGAAGTCTATCCATCGTACGATCGGCTTCTCCTTCAAGAACGATCGATGTCCAAAGTCCAAAGTCAGGAAATTTTCCTCGCGAGGTTCAACCTCCGGGTCACTCGAGCACAGACATCTCTCTCTCGCTCTCTCTCTCTCTCTCTCTCTCTCCCTCTCTCTCTCTCTCTCCCGCTATAGGCTACGTTCGGAATCTTTGAGAACTCGAATATCCAAGGGACGCTGTGGCCTCGACTTTCGAACCTTTAGCCTTGCTACTGTTTCTCCTTTGGACACAAGCGTCGCACGGCAAGGGGTAGAATCAAGGTAAGATAAAGGGAGAATCAAACCGAGCCAATACCAGAGAGCCAGTTTGGCAGGAAGAAGGGAAGAGACGAGCGAAAGGTAAATCCGTCGAGAGAAGCGGTTCTGCGATCGACCGAGAACTGAAGAAGCGGGACTCGATGCGGCGAGCGAGTAGCGAGTCTCATAGAATCGCATCGAGTTGCGTGGAGTCAGACCGAGCCGCGGACACGCTTCGGTTATCGAGAAAATTGGCGGTCCGTGAAAAAATTATTCCAAGGCACATGCGTGGCGGACGTGGCGGACGTGGCGGACGTGGCGGACGTGGCGGTTACCATGATGGATCGTTCGGTCGATCGGTCGATCGGTCGATCGGTCGGGCCTGTAGCTACCGCGATCCTCGAACGTACAACTTGTGCGTGTAATAATACGTTTCGTCGTGTGCCTTCTGAAAGTGCCCTCTTCGTTCGGACAGAACGCGACCGACCGACCACGAGATGGCCGAGAGGGCGGCGAGGGAGGCGAGGGAGGCGAGGGAGGCGAGGGAGGCGAGGGAGGCGAGGGAGGCGAGGGAGGATCCTAATAACAGTCGTTTCTCCTTATTTTTTTGGGGTCACGCTCTACAGCTATTCGTGCCATTACTAGATAACTACATAGACATAAGAATGGTCCATTTTAAGTAGACGCCGTGGCTTGATTCCAGGCCAGCGTAAGCCCACGCTTCCGGCGACGAGGACAACGACAGGGGACTTGGGTTTTAGAAACCTCGTGGTCTCGAGCATCTTGGCGACGAGCAACGAACGACGAGGGACGAACGATGAGCAAATAGTAATTGATATCGATTAGTAGAAGCTGCGGTGTGTAACGCGTGACGTGCACAACCCAGATATTGGTGCAGTTTTATTCAGATGCCAGTCGAGCATTACGTGTTTCCTTCGGCTGCTTCTTTCTGTCCATCCGTTTCTCCATTTTCTTCGTTCACAGAGAATTCAATTGCTGACGTCAACGACTGACGTTCAAATATTAATTCCCTAATTAGAAGAATATTTAATGGTCGATACATCCTCCCTTCGCTGCTGCACCGTCATGTCAACTGGACGCCGTCACGCTCGCTTGACAATATTGTTGGAACGAGTGCGAGTCATTGTCAATGCCGCGGCTTCTTCTCGAAAGAAAGAAGAATCTTCTCTCCCCTAAGATCCTACCCCCTTTCTGTTCCCTCTCTCTCTCTCTCTCTCTCAAGTTCCAGTAGCAAAAGTCGCATCTACGCTTACGAGACCACTGACATCTTCGATCTCCGATTGCCAAACGATTTGCCGAAACAAATCGAGCGTGAACCGCTGAGAAAATCACTGGGGATACTGGAGTGCACGGTAGATTCTCCCACGGTGGTGAGAACAGACGCCGTTGCTCCACCGGAATTTCGAAACGGTTGTACTCCACTGATTGTACGTCAGTCAAGTCATCGACCGACAGAAGTGTTTATTAGGGGATATTCGAGAAAGGTTCGGGGAAGGTGAACGAGCGGAAGGAAGAAGAGAAGCACGGGAAGGAGTAGGTGGATCTATGGGAATGAGAATGAAAGATAATCCTCCCCTTCCGAATTGACGTCACGGGCGTCACGGGCGTCACGGGCGTGACGGGCGTCACAGGCGTCACAGGCGTCACGCGTCAGTACCGTCGGATGGTGACGGGACTCGGCAACGCTCCTTCCACTGTTTCGCCGGAACCCTATATAAAGTTATTTACCGGAGGAGCATCCGAGTCAGTTGATGTTTCTCTTTCACGAATACGTGTTTATCAGTTGCGCTAACGGTAGCGGCTTCTGCATCAAGGGGTAGAGAAGTCCTTCGCAATGATCGGCGTCCCGCACTCGGCGTCTTTGTGCATCGCGACGCTTATTCTAATGGAATTGTCAACGACGACGTCTCTAACGTCACACTCGATCCTGCCGGATGCACGCACGGATCTTTACCCAATTCGACCTCGTCGGATTCTTCTTAAGGAGAATTTCGCTGTTGACGAAGATGCCGCTCGAGTTGAGTCGCAGGAAGAAACTCTTCCTCTCGCAGGGCATAACCCGCCTGTAAACTCCGGATTAACGATAGAAGGTGGGTACACCGTACAAATGGCTAAAACACATTAGAAAATACTCAGAGATGTCGCGAGCGCTTCGTTTATTTCAATTAGGATTTCTCATGATCTTTCGGAGGTGCGACCCGCTGCGACCGTTGAGCGAACGCAGGATAATTATAAATGTCTTATTGTTTATTACCACGTGACGTGCTAGGCGCCATCGAAGGAAGATGTAGATACACTAACGCTAATTTCATGCATACGATACTCGACAGCTCGTGGAAAACGGAAGAAGGCAAAGTTTGGGAAATACGTGTTGCCTCTGGTGATTGGTTTCCTGCTGATCAAGTCCATTCTGCTTCCGGTCGCTCTGAAGGCTTTAGCTGTATTGAGCGGCAAGGCGGTCGTCCTCAGTCTCATGAGCCTCATCCTCGCAGCGATCGTCGGCCTGAAGAAGGTCGCCCAGGACTCTTCTGGGCACAACTACGAGGTGGTGAACGTACCGCTGTCCAAGTATCGGCGCAACGACATTCTAGAGACACGAACTGATCGAGAAGACGAGGCACACCCGTATCAATTTTATAAGGAAGGCCGTCGAAGAAAATAGAGTATCTTTTGATTGTGTCATTCGTTTCGCTTCGCTTACAATTATTGGTGAATTCCTTTTCTCCTACCCCACCCCCTCCCTCTCTCTCTCTCTCTCTCTCTCTCTCTCTCTCTCGTAGAAGAGTATATCTACAGAAAAATCGCAGGAGCAGCAGCTACATCAACAATATATACTTATAGTAGTAGAGTAGTGGAACCTGACTAGCCGGTAGTATAGGAATCTTACGTAAACACGACATCAGAGAAGAGAAAGTCTCTTCTCAAACACGAAATGAGAGTAAAGAGATTTCGTTTCTCCGTAATACACATCTTGAAAGTCTGACTCATCCTGTGTCCGGGGTGCCGAATTCTTCGATCCGCATTCCTGGCTCTTTGACTTCCGGTTGAGCTCGATCCACGTTATTCGCGCGCATTGAATTCGCGGCTCAAGCCAATTCAGCCATAGTGTTAAGCGCGTCACGGTGAATGCCGTGAATGCTTTAAATGTGAACCCTATAGGTGCATCGGTTCATCGACCCTAAGAGTCTGGTATTTACCCATCCGGTATTTACGGTCAAGGGCGACCCCCGGATCCTCCCGCCCCGCTGTGGCCTACAGCAGCCGTTCCTGCCGATCGTATCACGCCCGTTGTGTCGACGTATCCGACCGACCTCTCCTGGTCGGAGGAAACATTTTTTTAAGATAGCGCAAGAGCAGATTCACTGAAAGTTTCTCCGTTTAGCGCGCGCTAGATCGAGCATCGATGATGATTCTCATTTGGCAAGGATGGCAGCGCAACGCGAAGCCGTCGCCGTCCGTCGTTCCGCGGAGCGTAAGTCAGCCCAGAATCCGATTATCCGAAAAAGGAATGTTTCCGCGTGAAACTGATTGTCGGTACCGTTAACGGCTGACGTATGAGCGAGGCATACTGTTCAATATTTAAATAGCTGAATATGTACATAGAATATCTACGACGTGTATGGAGCACAATGGGAGATGGGCTGGGCTAAGATACATATGTGTACAAGTCGGACGAGTCGCCTCGATGCGGAAGCATGATCACGCGATTCCTCAAAACTCTGAAGTTTCAGTCTTTCACAATTGATACTGGACATCGGCAACTTTCTGAGAATAAAATCTTCGCTGGAAGCATCCAGCAAGAGGCGGGGTCGTCGGTCCGATTGCGTAAGAGAACGACTCGCTCGCGTAATGCACCGGACGCCGTTTAACCGCTGCGCTCACGGCCTTCCAGTTCACGATTACCGGTTAGCTCTCTGGGTCAAGGCGAGCGGGTCATTGCTTCTCGCAGTCGAGATTCCGACAACGAACCCTTCAGCGTCGTCATTCAATGTTCTCTGCCTCGTTCGACTCGGCTTTCGTCTTTGCTTAATCCTTTCGCAGGACTCTGCGCGGATATTTCGAGAATTTAGTCTCCTTGCCAAAGACGCATTAAAATGCCCGAATACAGGACAGCTTCTGGCACCTGGAACTTCATTCGCGACCCACGCCTCGTTTAGGGACTCGTGTCCAGGATCATTGGTGAACGAATCTCGGAGGAATCATTCGATTTTCGTGACACAGAATAATATACTGGTATAAAAAATGTCTGGAAAAGTAGAAAGAATAATAAGGGATCGGCAGGCAGAGAAAGAGAAAGAGAGAGAGAGAGAGAGAGAGAGAGAGAGAGAGAGAGAGAGAGAGATGATAGGCCATGAATCTCTTCCCCCCAATGACCTAAATTCTAGCGAGGGGCAACCTAATCTCTAGGTCAGGCCGAACGAGCGTTAGGGCCCGCCCAACAAAGACACCAACCTGAACGTCGGTCCGCCTCGCATTTGTTTAAAGAATTATCAAGGAAAGTTTCCTGGGGAGGTGCTCGGCCTGTAAGTCGAGCTGCGTTCCTGCGCCAGTATGGGCTCAACGATGAGTCTTAGGCGTTGCTCGTGGGCGACGGGGTGGGGGTTCACCACACGGAACACCTATAAAGATTGACGGCACCCAGGGCCAAGAAGCATTTTACCTCCGAAAATCGTGTGAACGCGCCCTGCTACGCCAAGATGCATCGACTACTGATTCAGAGAGTGCTGCTCGGCTCGGCGATACTCCTGGCTATGACATCGGCCGTCCCGATGCCATCGAATCAGGAGCAACATCCTTCGAGCGAAGTGGACTGCCTGGAGCACGAGAAGAATCTCCTGAGTTGCCTCGCCGTCAAGGCCGTCGGAGTCCTGAAGCGAGCCGCTCGCTCCAGCGACATTCGGCTCCTCGATGGAATCAGCTTCGTCCGCGACGGACCCAGTGAGTGTGATCCTCTTCTCGTTGCGAGTTGTATGGCGATTCTCGGTGTAGATGCGACCTTGACGACTTACGAAAATTATAATTTCAGTGGAGCGAACCGCAAAGGCGCACAGCGCAATCAAAAGCGAAACTGAAGTGATGAACGAGCTTCCACGTGACGCCACGGACAGAACCATCAAGCTGGCGTCTATGCTCTACGAGTCGGCCGTCTCCTTCCTCAAGAGTCACACTCTGAGGATCAGCATGCCCGAAGGTGGACCGGACTCTATCGCACGATCCTTGGTCGAAGGTGAGCAAATTCTTTTATCGGAGGAGATAATATTTCGATTCTGCGATCAGCGAGAGAACCGATAGGCGAATCGAAAACAATGGGATGGGGAGGGGGAAGGAAGGTGCGAGGGAGTGAGGCTTTCAGTGATCCAGGATCCTCATTCGTTCCGGGTAGAAATAGCCGGGATTCACTTTCACTATTGCGGATCTCGGGCTATAGGCAGATGTCCCTGACGTTGCGTCTCGATCTTACGATGCGATTGGAATCTCTTGGCGATTGAGCGGTCATCGAATAATATTTCTTTGCAGGTCGCGGCAAGATAAAGAAGATGATTCTGCCGTTGGTGGCTGCCGCCGGTGTCAAGATCTTCGCTCTGGTACCGATCTTACTGGGAGGTCTCGCTCTGCTGGCCCTGAAGGCACTGTTCGTCGGCAAGATTGCTCTCTTGCTGGCCGGCATCCTGGCCTTCCAGAAGCTGTTTGGCGGCAGCAATGGAGCCGGTATTTCATCGGCGAGCAACTTTTTCAGCAAGACTGCTCAACCAGCGAGCACGTGGATCGAACCGGCTGCTGCCTCTCCTGGATGGGCTTCTGGCTCCTCGAACTCGGGTCAAAGTCAAGGTTACTACAGAAGCTTCGACGCCGCTGGCGAGCTCAAGGACGCTCACGAACTAGCCTACAGCGGCCAGACACCCGATGTCCTCGCCGCCGCCACCGCCGCCGCCGCCGCCAATCAAGCCCATTGATTGCATCTGTACAGAACGTTGTACCGCAGAGACTGTTAGCCCTAATATTTATCCATAATATTACTTATATCATATTTAATGCTGATCATTAATAAATTATTCAATATGAATATCATTACTTAGCAGATGAAGATAGTGTAGTACAGTCAGTGCATCTAGTTTTTAATCCCTTGCGGTTTCTCTTCGTTAAGAGAAATTGTCATATATGCTGTAATATAAGGGTGTTTGAAAGTTTTCAAACATTTTTAATAATATTTTTTGCTACGACTGCATAGCGAAAATTTGTTAATTTCACAGAATCACGTAGGAAAATTGCATGAATATGTACCGATCTCCCGTGCTAACTTGAAAAGGCATTTCCCATTTTCGCGACCTCTGCGCCATCCGAGTTTCTTTACGAGAGCCTTGAAGCGAGTCGATTCGCCATAAAGCATAAGAAACTACTTGACAAGGAGAAACGAATAAACGCGGCCGAGAAAAAGGGAACTTTGGTATGTCTTCGGTATGTATGACGTACACCACCGTAGTGACTCGTTGCGACGGAGCGCTCCTTCAGGTATATTGTAATGCATCGCCTGACAATCGGTGAGAATGGAGTATTAAAATTCCCGACAGCGCAAAGCAGCGCGACGCTTGCCAAATGGCTCAAACTGGCCCCACCATTGCCCACCATTGCTGTCGATGCTTCATATAAAAGAAAAAATTGCCGCGAGGCAGGACAGTCAAAATCGCTGATCGAGAAGCACTTATCGTTAACGAGAAAAGATTTCGGAAGGACAGGTGCAGAGCCTTGCATAGAGAAGTCGAAGATGAAACTGTTGGGAGCGTCCGTGTTCGTAAAGGTCATCGCGACGGCGATGACGTTGACGTCATTCTTGACAGCGCCGTCAGCCGCTGCTGCCGTCACAGATGCAGATGGCAGTCAGCAGGAAGAGAAACTTCTAAGAGCCATCGACGCTCTGGAGGCCGAGGAGAGCATCGGTATTTACGGGGACATGATAACTCTCGAGAAGGTTCCCGTGGTGGAGGCGAGGGAGGATGCTGGGCTGGAACGCGATCCTCTTTTGAAGAGAGTCGACCAGTTCCTCGAAAGCCGAAAGATCCACGTAAATCTACCGCGAGATGGAACATCGGCTGAATACGTGGGTCGTGCTCTTGGAGCAACGAGCGGCAGCCTCGACATTGACCTCAGAGGAATGACACGCGGCGGCGCCTCCGAAGGTAAGAATCTCCTGAGTGAGCGATACGACGTCGAAACGTGGATCGGCGTCGAGCGTCGAGGGTCGAGCGTCGAACGTGGAAGATGTCCTCGCTACGTAGTCTTATACCGGCATACCTTTCTAATGTCTCGTCCAATGACTTCCAAGTGGGTCGTCGACGCGAGAGGCGATTCGTTCGTAAGTGGGTCTTCCGGTAGACGGCTTTCCGGTTAACGCCTTTCCCTCCTCCCTCACCGCTCTCCCAGCATCGCGTCTCTGGACCGCAGCTCCCACTCACAATCTTCTCGCGGCCACGTAGCTTCGCTCGTCGAATCCATGTACATTACTCGCGATCGCCTAAAACAATTTCAATCGATTTATTATTTATTCCTGACGAGGTGCAAGTGTCAATGGAAAGAAGTCGAAGCATCGAGAATGAGGAATAAGGAAAAGCGAGTCCTGATCGGGCTGATTCGGTGATTGCCCACGGACAAGCACCTTAATCGGTCAAAGAGCGAAATGCACGGCTTCGAACGGGGATCGTCGATTCGCACACTCGGCGACTGGTGACCAATGGTGACGCTCGCTTTAATCGAAATTCCTATTTATTTCAGCCCGTACTAAGCTCAAGAAAATCATTCTGCCAATTCTGCTGGCCTTGAAGCTAAAGGCTTTGGTCGTTCTGCCCATCGTAATCACACTTATCGGACTGATCGGAATCAAGGGGCTGGGAGCAGGATTGGCTGCGTTGCTGTTATCGGGTGCTGTTGCCCTGAAGGCTCTCCTGACGCCGCCACCCCCGCCGCAGGTCACTGCCACGCGATTGAGCTACGGAATCTACAAGCCTCACGACATTCATCACGAGAACTGGCACAGGTCCCAGCAGCAGCCGGAGATCGACGAGCAGCCCTACGCCGGCTGGGCGCCCGACTACGGTGTCGACAGGTTCCCTTACCAGGATCTGCCTTAGCAGGTTACAGTGGCCGTGACCTCCCATATCCTTAAGTTATCATCTATTTATTATTATTTATTACATTCTGTCTTCAATAAAGAGAGCTTTTCTATTCCTCAAACAGCAGCGAATCTCGAAGCCTTTTGTTTTCTATATGCACGTTGCTGCTCCGTGCACCGGATGATTCCCAGCATCTGTCACAGCAGTCCCGTCGCATTTCGGATCCGTCCCGATATCCGCCTTCACTTCCGTGCTACACGTAACGCGCGAGAAAGCAGATCTCTCCCGTTGAAGAGCGAGGGAGACGTGCGAAGAAGGTAAGTCGGTCAGTGGCACAGTGGTTCAACCGGGATCGTAGACCCACCCCCCCCCCCCTCTTCCCCCCTTAACCCCGGATACGAGGAAGGCAAAAGGTAAAGGAAAACTTTCGAGAGAACGCGACCCGTATATTCTGTCTGTCCACCCGAAGCCCTCCTCGCGTCTCCTAAGTCCTTCCAGCCAACACAAGTCGCATCAAGGTCAGTGTGTCGCCGTCAGTCGCCGTGCACAAAGCGAGCAGCATTCCTCCCCTCTCCGTCCATGAATCCCTGACGCTCGGGCAGTGAACCCAACTCACGCGCACGACTACCGTGACAGGAGGGGCAGGAGTAGTTGAGAACGGTATCGGTTGTGAGCAGTTAGACGAGCTAGGTGCCGATGACGAAGGGGGCGTGGAAACATCTGAGGAGCAGTGGGGAGAGGGGATCCGAGCTACTTTCGCGACGAGATGCAGCGAAGAGGGGATACCATTGATTTCGAACTAACCTTGTGTCGGGCCAAAGGATTCGATGGGGGGATTCAACTTCACGACGGTATAAAGGCGAGTCGGTGGCTCCGTTCTCGCTGAGCTCGCCATGCGCACTCTTCCTCCTCTGGTCGGGTGATGGTCACGCATCGGCAACGAGAGAGGAATATTATTTTTCACTTCTCTCTGCATTGAACTTCGTTTCCTACAAGTTCGTTTTCAGTTCTGCCAAGTAACACTGTAGTTATACGTATTGCACTGGTCAAAAAATATTTTCCTCATCGTATTCCTGCAGAAAACCGCATCCAGAGGATGGATATAATGATGGGAAACTGATAGCTTTTCCCATCTCACAATTTCTTAGGTTAGGATCACTGAGTCTCATAAAATATGTGACACTAGCAAAGGATTTGGTGATTCAGTTTGAATCGTCAGTATGAAAATATCTTTCAATGAGTTGGTAGGAAATTTTGGCAACTGAGAAAGTGAAAAAAATTGGTCGCGATTTCATACAAAATACACAAGTGTTGATAAACATTTTAAAGATACAATTTCGTAGGCTGCGTACGAAGGATGCCTAATAATGCAACTTGCGTAATGGTATTTGGTACCATAAGTACACATGTATACGAATGGTGCGATCACGTCTTGTCAATAATCTGCTGAGAAACCACAATGGCGACCTACAAAATTATGAACCCTTCATTGTGCTGATATGTCAGGTCTGTAGAAAGGACGATTTTGCGGAAGGAAGGACGAAAATATCCACGGAAGCTGAGTATCGGTTGTCGAAGTTGCTGACGTGCCAAGTCGATAGAGGACGAGGTGGATTCCTTCTTTCCTTCCTCCGGCCCTTCTCTTTGCCATTTTTTGGCCACGCGAGGACGAGGACGGATCAGAAAGGGAAGGGAAGGAAGAAAAGTGACCTCAAAACAATCTTGAAGAATAGCTTCCAAAGCAACATTGCGGTTCGAGCTTAGGAGTCATAAGCATTTCCTCGAATACGTAAAACGATCCTCAAATACGAGAATGTTTCCTCGATATTGTTGGCTATTGCGCAGTGGAAGGATCATCGAGCGAGGTAGAAGATAATTGAGTAAACTAGACTGATATTGTAAATTAGGTGTGCCACGTCTCGACTTGTTGTGGCTACGATAGGGTCCAGTGGCAACCGTGAACCCGATCTCCATTCGCTCCACTTATTAAGAGTATAGAAGAGAAACGAAGAGGGAAAGACCGATCAACTGGCTGTTAGAACGAGGAAGCATACGATGAAGCTCCGTGTACTATAGAGACACACATGTATGTAATTGTCAAGGTGGAAGCAGCCCACAAACAGATGGAACGGACGGAAAAGAGGCAATTTTGAGGAACCAGTGGAATTGGCTAAACTTTTTTACCATTCGCCAGAGGTAAAAATGCAGGAAGGAGCTGAGGCGAAAACTAGTAGGGTGGTGGTGTGTGTGTGTGTGTGGAGGGGGAGGGGGCACACGGGCAAAGTGGCTGATTATTAGCCGCGAAGAAAGGCACTTGACAAAAGGAACGAGACGATTCGGCCATTCGAGATAGATAGTCCGATAGAAATATTACGAAGGGACTGAACCGTGTTCGTTCCGAATGGTGAGCAGACGGAACACGTGAGCTCCTAGGCGCGTAGCATCCACGCCATTACGCACACTTCTTTTCTTGAAAATTATCAACTTTCTCGGTGTCCGTTTCGTGCTCTACGAAAATTCAATCTACACCCGGGAAAGTGGGCCGCTAGTAGTTCTGCTGAGGCGTAACGAGCACACGACCTGAGGGAAAGTGATTTCTAACGAGAGAATCAGTCGCGAGGGATGAAAAAAGGATATCGGTCATCGACGAATCAGAGTCGAAGAGTCGATCCTCTCGCGGTTTCACTGTTCCGCGCCTTTTCTTCTTCTTCTTTTTTTTTTCCTTTTTCTTTCCTTTTTCTTTCATAGCCGATAGCGACGGAAGCTGTGCTTGCGTGCGACCACGGAAACCAATCGGAATGCTCGCGCTGTGAACGGTTGGTCCTCTCGCAACTGCATAAGAAGATCATCGGCAGCTGTCGGCAGCAAGAGCGATCGGGACGTGGCGAGCGAAATTGAAAATGTCACAAGACTTTTACCGATCCTATCCTACGTAGGTACATTATGGATCCATCAGCGTTTCTCGAGATTACCATGGACAAATGATATCCAGTCGCGAAGTCGCTTTTTTTCCTCGTAGACTTTTTATAATTTTGACTGAGATTTGAATTCTCCGCTCTATTTGTTGGCCCTCCCTCCACGCTAAGAGTAAAAGGCGCAACCAGCTAAGCGAGAGGGGCTCGCCTCGAGCATCGCAAACGCCTCGAACGCTATAAGGAAAATGAAGAATAAGAGTAACAATAAGAATAAGAAGAAGAGGATCGCCTCCGCTCCGGCATGCGCTTGTTTACGCTCCTCCAATCTGCTGAGCCGTGCTCTGCGCTGCCTTCCTCTGCTCTGTGCTACGGCTCTGCTCTGCGTTGCTCTGCGCTGCTCTATTCTGCTTTGCTCTGATCTGCTTGGAGAATGTATGAACGGTCGAAAGGAAAAAAAGGAAAAAGGATCCCTGGACTCGCTATATATAGTGGAACTATTGGATGGCATATTCAGTGCGCACTAAGAGTCTCGTCCGCTCGCGTCGTATCGGCTCAAGGAAATATCGGCCCAGTGCTCCGACATCGAGCTTCTCGACCCTTCCCTTCCCCGAGCGAGAGAGAGAGAGAGAGAGAGAGAGAGAGAGAGAGCTTTCCATTATCCAATTTCGTAGCTTCAAGTCAAATTTGCACAATGAAGGACTCGGCCGCGTCCATCTCTCTGGTGCTTGTGTGCTGCGCGAGCGTCCTCGTGCTGGGGACGAACGCCGAGATAGAGCAGCGAACAGCCAGACAATCGGTCGAGGAGTCTCCGGAAGGACTTGCGTCCAGCTTGAACAAGGATTGCGGAAAGTCCTACAGCGCGACGTGCCTCAAACTGGACGTCGTTTCATTCCTGGATAAGCTCGGTGAAACGGAGGACCTAGGAATACTACCGGGTGTGTCGCTAATCAAGGAGAATGGTCCAAAGGATCTTCCTGCCTCCGAGGTCGTTGCAAATCTGGCCAGAGATTTTCCAAATGACGTGGACAAGCGTCTCGACGCCTACCTCATTCACAAGGTCGGCAGTTACCTCAACAGCCATGCCATCTCGATAAAACTTTTCGACCCGAGAACCTTCGAGGCCGCTCGGGCCTTCAACGAGGAGACACTCGCCCAGCTGGGACTCTCGGGAAACCAAAATGTTGAGACTGGTACGTAAACATTGTTCTGGCTCTCGAACATCCGTTAGGAGCACCCATAACATGACGATTGCTTGACGCAGGTTGATTGATTTGAAATAATTTTCATCGATTTCGTAAAAGAATAATTGATATATTGGGCAGCATGTGATTATGAAAATTCTGAAATTCCCATCCGTTTGACAGGACGCAAAAAGGACAAAGGTGGAATGGGCACTCTGATGGCGGGCCTTATGATGATGAAAGGGACCCTGGGAGCAGTGGGCTTCGGCGCTTTGGCCCTTCTCGCCGGCAAGGCTCTGATGACAGGATTGATGGCCCTGATGCTCTCCGCCATTGTTGGGCTCAAGTCGCTGGCCGGCGGTGGCGAAAAGAAGACGACCTACGAAATCGTGAGCAAACCCGTTTACACGAGTTCGCACACACACAGCTCGGAGGAGCATCATGGTCACGGATACGGCCACTCCGGATACGGACGGTCGCTCGATTCGATCCACGAGAACCTCCACGACGCCGTCCTCAAGTACGGCAACGTTCGCGACCGCAGATCCCTCCGGCAGAATTAGTTATCTTTAATTCGTTTCACCTTCCGCAAATCCTTTTTCTTTCGACGCTGTTGCGCCTCTGCTTGTGAGCAGTGATTTCCGTCATAACGTTCGTCGACCACTGCAGCAACTTTATTCTCTCTCTCTCTCTCTCTCTCTGTTCGTTTAATGCCTTGTCTTCCATCTCTCTTCTTCTTCCTCTTCTTCTTCTTCTTCTTCTTCTACCATCAATTTCCTACTCATTCTGGCAGTGGCAAATCCCCACTTACCGTTACGCGCACTATTAATTATATAATAGCATCCACCCACGTAATCGTTAGTTTTATCATCGTTATTGCCACGAATACGATCGCGCGCAAGTTAAGAGTATTTATTGAAGGGAGGTTCCAGAACCTCCTCGATGTACATGTTGTTTCGTTCATTTAATTTATTGTTTCCTTCTGTCCTTCGAATAAACTTTGTTTTTACAATATACCCTTTAAAGGAAAAGGAACCCTTTACAATAGGAATAAGAACACCAGAGTTGTCGGAGCCTCGCTCGACTATTATTAGATCACGAGCGCCAGTCTGTCATTAATTCTGATTCTCCGAGTTTGAAGTAATAATGGCAATCGTGACTGAGGCGTAAGAGAAATATTTTCAAAAACCCACAAATGACATAAATCTCACTGTATATAAAGGATTGGCCAGCAGTAGCGCACGACAGTGGAAGCACTGGTGCGGACGAGTTACATCACTTCCTCCTTTGTGAATAGTAAATTCCTACAAACTTACGCGACCAAGAGAACTACGTGATCTCCTGCGAGTTCTGCGAGTCCTTCGAGTGATCCGAAGATAATGACGAGCGATCCACTAGGAAATTTCTGGCACCCTTCCCTTTCTGCTCCTTCGTTCGTCGTCCTTTTTCTTTTCCTTTGTCCTTTGCCGAACGTCACGCGAGCGGGAAGCAACGGGAATCACGTGGAGTCGCGCCTGCTCGAGTACTACGAGCCGGACATCGAGCCCTACGAGTCGCACCTGGTACCTTTGCGAACGACGTCGGGCGATGCGGAGGCGGCGTCGACACCGGCGCCGACGTCCGCTGGAAAAGCAATCTTTGCGTTTCGTAAAAATGGCGTGCGCGTTGACGTGAGGATGGTCCCTGCCGAAAACGCGTCGCTTCGCTCGAACGAGTCTTCGAACGCAGACGACAGATTTCCGAGATTCCCCGTAAAGGAAATCGGAGGCTGCATCTTGAAACTGTCGTTGACTTGCGTCGGAAAACGCTTGACTCTTTTTATCGAGACTGTCGGCCGTCTCGACGAGATAACTATTCTTGGTGAAGCGGTGAAGCTGGTAAGGACGAGAGTTCCCGTCCGGACGGTAACCGACCGACGAATGGTCGACGCTTCTCTTGCCGAGACGATCGACCGCGCCATCGAGAACTTCTTCGAGACATTCTCCCTGCGCATTACTCTGCCGCGACTTAATGGAGGAGAGGAGCGCAGCAGAATAGATGTCCAACTCGAGGAACCTGCCGAACCCGCCGAACATCAGGAAGAGCGCAATGGTCTTCTCGAAGGTTTGTCAATATAAGCCATGCTCCATCTTCCGTTCTCTGTGCTCTGTTACTTGTTTTATTTACAACTCGAGTCGCACCACTAAACTTCCTCCGTCCACTAGCCTAATGCCTTCGGAGGATCACCTGATCATCTTTCCTATCTTTCGGTTCACACTGTAGTCCCCTGGTTTACTGTAAATCCTTTTTGCCCTTAAAAATTACCAACATTTGCGCGTGTTTTTATTGGTTTTAGGTCGTGGGAAAAAGGGCGGCGGAAAGGGAAGCAAAGGCGGCGGAAAATGCAAGCGGATGATGATGATGATGCTCATGATGATCAAGATGAAAATGATGGGTACCCTACAAAAGTTCCCGAAGCCACGTGCCCGGTCATTCGTGTTATCCTATAATCTGTTGTAAATTTATTTTTTAGGTATGATAGGGCTCACTGCCATGAAAGGCATGATGATGGCTGGAATGTCTTTGATGATATCGAAATTCATGCTCATTCAGAAATTAATGGCTTTGAAGAAAGGGGGCGCTGGTGGCGGAGGAGGAGGAGGTGGACCTTGGCAAAACGGTGGTGGCGGCGGCGGTGGAACTGGTGAGTCAAGCCGTAGCTGATAATGCGGCTGTTTGCATTATTTAGTTGCGTGACCCGTCTATATCCTGTCTGCAGGTCCTCTCAAGGAGATAATCCTAGTGACAAAGGCATCCGGAAGCTCTGGAGCTGGAGGTGCTGGTGGTGCTGGTGGTGCTGGCTGCTGCGCCGGCGGTCCGTCTGACAGTTACGGCGCTCCGCCAGCAAATAGTTACGGACCGCCGTCGGGAGGTGCCGATGGTTACGATTACGCCGGTGGCGGCGGAGGAGGTGGAGGCTGGGGACGCAGCTTCGAAAATTATGCACTCGGTGGCTCCAATGAAAAACCCATGATTATTGGACGCAACACGACGAACGAAAATCCGGAACAATCCCCAGCCGGTGTCGCCTCGCAACTTCCACATCGGCAATCGCTTCGTGCGGCGCCACTTGCTTTTCGATATTATGAAAACTACCGAAACACGAGAAGGAATTCAGATACTTCAAAGTCCACTGCCGTCAATGCCAGCGCGCCACTCCAGTCCTCGACTGGGTTAAATCTACAACGGATTTCAAATTTTCGTGACGAGAAAGTTTTCAATACATAACTATTTAAATTCTTAATAAAGGCATTGCAACCCTCAAACGATGTCCGGGAAGGAAAGAACTATCGAAATCATGGAATAGAGTGTCGCATCCTGGAAGACAGTGGACACATCGTCCTCCTCTCTTTCGTTTGACATTAACCCTAGTAGAAATCAGACCGGGCAGGGCCTCACCAGAATATTTAGGGAAACCCCCGATTTCTTAACTCGAGGGCAGACTAGCTGGTGCCTGGTTAGATGCGAGTCAGTATTTAGACTTTCCGAATAGTCATATTTCCCTATAGGATTAATATAAACGAGATGTTCAATCAACTACATTACAATATTTGTTTCATGTTGAACATTATATCTGAACGTTTGCGATTACAAAGTAACTTGTTTTCTAAGATTGAACCACACTTTTTTAGTCAAACTGATATATAATCACATTGTAAATCATTAAACGTTAAATCGGACTTGATATATTGAAATGCTTTTCTGTTTATTTTGTAACTTTCTTATTATACGTATAAATATTCACCTTTACAATTCTTAGTCAAAGTAACATTCATAAGTTGGGCCGATGACTCAATCAGTTTCGAAAATCGCAGGTTCGAGTCCCTCTCACAGCACTACGTATAGATTATACATTATATGTATGTACCCAACAACCGCAAGTAAAAATATATGCAATCATTTTCCCATATTTATTTTAATTACGCAATTACTATCTTGTATGAATTATATGTATATTTGCTATATTTTTATGAATATAAATAATATATAGTAGATTTTGTATATTTCACCTTCATTGTAAGGGAATTCAAAACTGGCCCTGGCTCGGCCCAACTCAACGCAAGCGTTACATTGCATAGGCGGCAGTGTGTACTGCCCAGCGCTTTACCTCCGCACGATTATTATTTCTACAAGGTAAAACCGCACCCAGTCACTTTTCCAATGTTTTCAAATGTTCGATCTGTTTCGCGTGTCACCCTTGGTAATTACGAGGGTGTCAAGTATGGGAACGGCAGAACCACGCGACCATCTATCGAACAAAGATATAATAATTTTCCGAGTTAGTCGAAAGATCATCCGAATTCCTTATTCTGCACGAGCACGCGCAAATATGTATATGAATAACGGTTTCCTGCGATTCGTGCCGACGCGCGGCTCAATCGCTCTTCTTCCTCTTAGCCCACTAATTTGCTTGATTTTGTTTTTTTTTTTTTCCATTTTTTCTCACATCCCATGCCTTAGCCCAAGGTGATTCTACGATTTGGACGACCTACATATGCGTTTTAACCTCCAAATGAATTTCGATTGATATTCGCTGTGGTCTGTGACAATCACAGAGATTCCAGGTATAAGCGACGCCGCACGGGCCCTATTCGGCTCCTTTTTCTTTTATTTTTACGAATCAAGCGGACTACCATTGTTCGGAAATCAGGTATAGGTCAATTTACTTCTAATATCGTGAGAGTTAGGGAGGCCCAACAGCAAGTCTGCGCCATCGGGAAATTCAGAGAAAGTCCTGGTTTTACGGTGAGGTTCACTAATCGAAGAAAAACTACCGTGCTCCTTCCCGTTCTCCGTATCGGGCCGAGGACAGTCAGCTTCCTTCTTCCGTCGATTCAAACTTGCACTCTTCAAATACTGGAATCCATCGTCCGCGTCCGCCGCGTTAAATATAACGCGAATTTGAGGCTGAGTCACAGCGCTTCCGATTGTTTCGATCGAATTGCCTCAGGAGGCCCGGGGATCTACGTCGACGTAGATCCATGAAGGAATCGTTTTACCAGGCCGGTGATCCGCGTATCTTTAACCTACGGAGAAAAGGGTGTAGCCTGTTTCTTGGGGACGCGATGAAATGTGTAAAGCCGCTCGGAACTCAGAACGCGGCTACTCGCGTTAGCATAGTTACTTAGCAAGTTGGTATCCCAGCTGCCTGTCCGGCTGCCCACTATTGTGGGTCAATGGAATTCAGGTGGGCAGCGGGGGCCACCTCGAGCCGGCGGCCACGCCGAACGAGTTCGCTGCTTCTACTCGATCTCGGCTACGCTCTTGACAATTTCGACCTATACTTTCTTTCCAAAGTACAGCGCTCTTTGTCCTTCTTTCCTCTGCTACCAATTCAATTATAGTTTTTTCAGTCTCCTTGTATTTTATAGACAACACACTTATCCTGTCGCAACGGAATCGCATGTCCGCGACAGAATCTAAAGACGCAGGTCAGAAGCAGAAATTCGGCAGTCATACATGTTCTCGATCATGAAGGATCGAGTTGACGATCAATTTCGAAAGAGTGATTGGCTGATCGCCTTTCGAATTTCGTTCACGTATTCGTTGTACGGTGCTGCAGCCCGGACGACCGAGGAGATAATGACCTTCCTCGTCGTCCGTCGGAGTAGGAGGGTCTCTGACACACTTGCCGCAGCTCGACTCGATCCTAACCGCCAAGACGGCGCAGCTTCGAGGTTAGTGTCAAACGGGAGATCGCTCGAAGCGCATCTCCGATGGACTCAAGGTCGTCGGGTTGGATCCCCAGCAGATGGTGACGGTGACTCGTGAGGCTACTCCTACGGTGGAAATGCGACGTCTTTGCGCTTGCCAACGTGCGGATCTTCACTACGGTATCGGCAACCTACGGTTCGAGAACTTCCAAGTGCCCGTAAGGACGACCTAAGGACGCGCGCGACTACCCAGTGAATCAGCGGGTACGAAGTGACTGCGAGAGAAAGAGAAAGTGCATAAGGAAGATCGATCTCTCGTATCCCCGAGTCCAGGGAGCTTGTCGGAAAGGTTCACCAGAGTTCGCCTGGATTGGGGAAGCTCGACCCTCCGCGAAGCGGGTGATCCGCTCGCACCTTCTGGATTGCTAAGATGCATTGGCGCGTCATTCTAACGTGTCTCTTGATCGTACTTGCGAACGGCCAGTTATCGAGATTTGAGAAATTAAAATCATACGCAAAGTTTCTCAGCCTGAATAATTTCAATGGATACGATGCGAGCCACGGAAACGAACTCTGGCGCGGATTGCTCCGCGATTGCGCCAACCAATCGTCTTTCTCCTGCATTCAGAAAAACGTTTATTCGTATTTGGATGACACCTTCGAGGATCGCGACAATATAACCGTCTTCGGTGGCCTCGTTCTCCGAAGGAACAACCTCGACTACGAGGCTTGCGCCAATTCCGCGAAGAGTGTGCGCGACGATGACGCACTCAGCGAGAACCTCGTGGAAGAGACGCATGAGGCACGAGAGGAAGGACGAAGCTTTGCGGAGAAAGAATCGGAAAATGGGGAAGAGTTCGAGGAGGAAGAGGGAGGGAGGGCTTCGGAGGCCGAGGCCGAACCGGCATCACCTCTCGAAGAGGTTACGAGCGCTCTTCGAGGGAAGGCTATAAAATTCCTAGCAACTAGAGATTACGAGATACAACTTCCGGAATTCTTCTTCGAAGGGTCAACCGTGAAAATAAGTCCACGAGAGGTCGACGAGAGCGGTGCTTTGGTCAGATTGGATTTTGGACAACGGGGACTCTCGAACGAGCCTCGAATTTTCAAGAAAATAAGTAAGCCAGAAGCTGCTTCGTTTAGACTAAGATCGGCTGCGATGCGCTTTTGCCGTTCTAATAACACTTTATTATGTTTTCCCTTTAGAAAAGTTTATTCAAAATAAGCTCTTAATGAGCTTCCTGGCCCTGCTGCTCATTATCAAACTGATCAAGGTCAAGTTCATGTTCGTTATTCCATTTCTCTTTGGAATTGGAACGGCGAAGAAGCTCTTTTTGAAGCTGCTGCTCTTCTTCATTCCTGCATTTGCACACATCTTCAAGCTGTGCTCAAGTTATTATACGGTTCAGGGTACCAAGTATCACCATCATCACCATCAGGTAATTGAACCAAGCACTGCCAGTATATATATATATATACACACAATATACACAATATACACATACGTATAGATAACCGATTCCTCATATTGGACCATGTACCTGTCACTCGTGAGTTCAAAATCCATATGGGCGATTCGTCATCTCTACTCTTACACGTTCGCTTTCAGATCGCGCATCATCACCATCACGTTCCAGTCCCGGTTCCTGTGCCAGCTTACCATAATCATCACGATCACCCCTATCACGAGGAGGACTTCGATGGTTACGACTACGCTCATCCCCACATACAGTATAGGAAAGATATGGAAGAACTCAAGGAGTGGGGTATAGAACCGTACGAGGATCCGTACGAAGAGACTCCTGGGCAGCAGCAGCATCCGCCCGGTGTGCTGCCGGCTCCAGCTCCGGGACGTGCACCGGGACAATTCGTCCCCAATCCATGGTCGAGTCCCTTGGGTGGAAGTCCGGCGTCCGCGTACTCCGCGTCCACCTACGGAATTGGCCAGTACGCGGCTAACGCGAAACCAGTGCGCTTATCTGTCTATCCGACAGATAAACACTTACCCGCAGGAGCGCAGGCCCAAAATTTGGCTTATGCCGGATACGCTCCAGATTCAAGGCTCGACGTTGCTCGTCGTGTCGTCATGCAACAACTGCGAACTGCAGCCTCTCCCTCTCCTGGAGTCGCTTCGACTATTTCGAATTCGATTTTCCTTCAGTCGACTCCCTCTAGCATGAACACGCCCTTTGCCGAGGCGCATCTTCGTCCAAATGGCTATCAGAGCCTGGTGCAATCTCAGAATGCGGCCCACGTCCAATCGGTCCCTCAGTCCTTTCCGCAGCAGCAGCAGCAGCAGCAGCAGCAACAACATTTTGCGCCACCTGCTGGGCTTCGAGCCGATCAGCATCGAAATGCCGCTCAGAGACGAGCAGAGGGCATTGTGTCTTCTTCGTCATCTAGAAGCAACGGATCGACAGCGTACGACGATGAGTTCTATGGAGGAATTCTCGAAAGACTCGACGAGACTTTCAGACAATTGAAGTACGTCGACGAAGGGTGCAGGGAGAGGCTGGTCTGCAGTATGTACAGAAATCCGAGTCTCTACTCGCCGCACAGCAACTTGGTGTCAAACGAACTCTCGAGGTAATTCTTGAATCTCCACAGTCCTTCCACAATTCAGTATAATTCACTGACAATGAGCGTCACTCGGCTTCAACGACGTCCTGACGCGGAGTGAATGTCGAACAGCATCCTCACTCCAGCAGGCCATCGTTGGCGCTCAGTGTGCACAGTTAGTTGTGTAGAATTATACTGCCTCGTGAACTGCATGTCATTCTAAACTACGTATATATAATTTCAGGAATCCCGAAGAACTGAAGCGTGGAGTCGAAGGCAGCTCCTCGGGGCAGAGATTCACGCGGTACCTTGCGGCAGCGCGATTCGGACAAGACGGCGGCGATTGTTCCGCCTCCTATCCGTGTCACATTGGCAGCCAATAGTACTGCGCTCCTCCGTTTCATCGCTTTGCCATTCATGACCCCTGGCTCGTGACCTCGTGCCTCCTTCTCCTGGTCTAGATTCGAATAATCCCGTTTTAGACCGGCCGGCACAGGACACGCACGGGCCACAAGCCACAAACGAGCAAGGCACAAGATGCCTCCTCGGTATCGGTGCGATAATCGTATCTCCTACCGGCAATCGCACCGACGCGTAGATCTTCTAGAGATACATCTTCAAATTGAACTGAATCCAGGATTCTGCCTACCGACGAGACGTCAGTTTCTCTATTTTTAAATGTTCGGGTGCCATGCTCAAAATCTCTATTTAGGCCCCTTAGTATTAATGCAACTGCTGATTGAATCACTTGTCACGAAACGAAAATACAATGGGAGGTCAATCTGCATAGTACGGATGTGCTCAAAAATTATCAACTGTATATTAAGTTTTAATCTGTAATGCCGTGTATAATAAATTAATTTATTTCAAGCTCTTTTTGTATGACTCAATGATCTCCAGAAAATCTATCCTAATTTCAAATCCTCAATATTTTTATATGTTATAGTATGTTAATGCCCGATTTTTACAGGGTTTACGGAAACTAATCTCCAGCTAATAAATTTTAATAAAGTAATTAAATTTTCCTTTGGATAATGTCAGTACACGTTATTTGTGCTTGACGACGTAGGCATAACCTTTTGGTATTTTATTTTGATCATTTTCGAGTGCTGATTGCGAAGTGTCAAAGTTAGCGTATGGGATTTGGAATATAATACATTTGAAGTTTGATGGATAAAATAGTTACCGACGAGATCACGATTATGCAATTTTGTATTATAATTGCACAGTGGGATAATAAATTATTATTCAAAGCGCTGCAGCACAAACGCAGCTCCAACTCCAACGTGTCGCTCTAGGTACACGTAAAAAGAGGGAGGAAGTATGGGGCATGTTTTGCATGTGTGGCATGTGTAGCACGCATGAACTTGGACAGGAGTGACGGAAGTGAAGGAGGATAGGAAGGAGTGCACCCTAGATAACGCCCTGGTATCTGTCTCGTTGATACTTTCTTCTATAGTTCGCGAGGACAGCACGTGCTTCATCAAAATTCAAAGGACGTCTCTCTCTACGTTCCGCGGGCTATAAAACCTCGCGACGCCGTGGCGCAACTCATTCGGTGATTAGTCTCGCAAATCGATCGGTCGACGTCCATGATGAGGATTTTGATATTAGCTTCCGTGGCCATTTTGGCTGCGTCTGCGACGAAAGCTCAGAGTATCGGGACTACGGCCGAAGCCCTTCAAAATATTTACTACAGGTGGGTCTTTCAGAATTTTTCAAATTTCCCGGCGGCGCCGTCAGCATCCATTGCGTAGGAAGATTCTTGGCTTCGATTCTCTTTCATCTTCCTTCCCTTCGGCTCAATTTCGTTGTTGCAGGTGCGTGGATAGCGAATCCATGTTATCCTGTGTCAAGCCGAAGGTGCTCGCCTACCTGAGCGAAGCTGTCAAGCAGGAGAGGATCCCGATCACGGAGGATTTGGCCGTAGTGAGGTCGCGTCAGCTGACCGAGGACGACGCCCAGATCCATTACACGGACTACGCCTCGGTCGACCCTGCCAGGAAGGAGCTTCTGCGCTCCCTAATGCTGGAGAAGCTTGACGCCTTCCTCTCGAGTCACCGTCTCGAGGCTAAGCTGCCGGAAGCCATTGTAGGCTCGAACATCGTGCCGCGCGCCCTGGTCGACGGCGTCCCTTCCAGTCTGAGCGTCCCCTTGGCCGACTCAACGAGCACCGAGGGTAAGGCGTCCAGCACGGTGCGACGGCGATCTCAAGAACTTCAAACGTATTCTTTTTACTCTTTTAGGCCGTGGATTCGTCAAGAAGGTCATGATTCCGTTCCTGCTGGGCCTGAAGTTCAAGGCGACGGCACTGGTTCCCCTAGCCCTGGCCCTCATCGCCCTCAAGACTTGGAAGGCTCTTACCCTGGGTCTCCTTTCGCTCGTTCTCAGTGGAGCTATGCTCATTTTTAAGTTGACAAAGCCGAAGGTGGCCTACGAGGTCGTTCACTACGGTCACCCTCCCGTTGAGCATCCGCCCCACTGGGACACCGCCCCTCAAGGACCCTACCGTGCCTACAGAAGGAAGTAGGACTCCGTGTCGACAGCAGCCAAAGACAATTCAGCCAAATCCAATCTTTCCATATTAGACCTATTTACGTCTACTATCTAATATTTATTTCAACTGGCAAATATTTATTACATCGAATAAATGTCATTTTTCATACAAAACACTCATACGTTGCTTTTACCTTTTTATTCTCCAAGTCCAAGTTCACATGCGAATCTCTGTCGTATCGAGTGGCTACGAGTCGAATGAACGCGATTCACAAGAAATCTATCCAATATCGAATGTTCGACGACGCATGCTCGGAGCGCGAACTGGATAGTTGGACTTTTTAAGTGGAACCATTCCTTCATTGTTTTAGAGACGAGAAGATTTCTCTGAAAGTGCAATTGAGCTAAATGGCCATACGAGATATGTCTCAAATACAGAAATATGTTTGAGATATAGCTCGAACGAACCTTCGAATTATTTCTTCGTTAAACTCTTAATGATTTTTCGTTGACCAGCGGTTATTCATCGCAAGAGCATAGAATAACGCCCGGATAAATTTGAAACGAACAAACGGAAGGCTACCCATAAACATAAAAAGGGGCGAATGAATATTACCGACGTGTCATGCGTCGCGTGATCGAGAAACGTCGCTACTCCGACGGATGAGCGCAGATTTAATAGGAATCGCATAATCCTGCACTATATGGATGTATCCCTTTCGAGAGATTCACGTCGAAAGTGAAGAAATGCTAAGAAGGGGGAGATGGACGAAGCCCGGGGTTCGTATCGACTGGTGAAATAGAAACGAGGAAGGGGGTGTTATTAAATTGAAATTATCGATGGTCGTTGGCCTAAATGCTTATGCTAACTGCGACCCAAAAATCCAATTATCAGTTCATTGTTATAAAAAGTCCGGCATCACAGGTAGGATTGTCCGACATATTCTCACACGAGAGACTCAAATGGAAAGAAGAACGCAGGCCGAGTCATGCATACTAAAGAATAAGTAAACGCCTCGTCCTGGCCGAGCACACTGTGTGCATCGATGTGCGATGCGACGGTGTCGCGGCGCTCTCGTGCGATTGTCGCTCGAGCGACACATCGCGTTACCGATAATTATCGCCGACTCCCAGCCGAACCTCGACTAACCCAGAAGAAGAGCCGGAAACGTGCTACCGTTTGGCCGCCATGCCGTCGATCGTATGGAAAGTTTGCCTCAAATTCGTGTCGCGTTTCAACGATCGAGCCAAACCCAATGCGATGACAATACGATGACAATACGATGACACTATGATGACACTATGATGACAGTTCGACGCCTGGACGCTCGAAATAGTATTTTTCGAAGTATAACTTCGAAGGTATTGTCTTCCGTTTGCTGTGTCGCGAGGTAGACCTCTGCCAGAAGTACCAGCCGGAATATTATATAAATTTGTTCTTCTTCTCGCGGTCACCACCCTCCACTCTCGCCATGCAAATTCATAGCGCACGAAGCATCGGACACTCAGCGATGACGTAGCCGAGCGAGCGGGACGGAGATCATGCGCGATTAAATAATCCTCGACAAAGCGAGAGTGAACATTTACAATTGACGTACCAATCAGAATCACGAAGGATGAAGAAGAAAATCCGTCTGCTGGCAGGTTCAGTGGTCGCGTCGGCCGGAGGTAATTAAGAAGTCATGTCATGCGCGAGGCCCCGATAATCGAAGACCATACTGAAAGAAAAGAAAATTGGTCCCGTAGTAGGGGACAAATAGTCCGCAGACAAACTGCGAACTGCGAGGTCGATATATTGCATAGCCCCGTATAAATAGCCCAGTCCGAAAGCACATGGCATCAGTCGCGGAAGTTCCTTCGGTGAAGCGCAGCACCACGCATCGAGCACGACCAGCACCTTAGCCGACACCTCGACGACATGAAGCTCTTCGTTTTTTGCGTTATTCTGACGGTCGCTGCGGCGCAGCCCGCCAAAAATGAATTTTGGAAAGGCACCAGCATGGACGCCATGGTTGACCAGACGAAAATCGATTGTGCTCAAAAGGACGACGAAATCTCTTGTATGAAGTTCAAGGTGCTCAATCTTCTGGACCAAATCTTCCGCAAAGATAACTTTAAGGTAAGTCGAAATCTTCACAGGCACGGAGCAAAATGAAGTCACTCGTCACGTTTCACGCCCGCAGGTATCGGAGACCGTCGAGGTGACCCGCAATTCCTACCCGGTGGAGGAGCAAGCCTCTGGACGCAGCGAGGCTTCCTTCCTGGACACTGTTAGCTCTTATCTGAGCTCCCATGACGTCACGTTCAAGCTACCTCTCGAATCATCCGTCAAGGTGAGCGCCCGCAACATCGAGAACGACGAACTCTCCTTCAACGTCAAGTTCGGAGAGGGTCGCGCTGCCGTCCAGGAGGCCCGCAAGTCCAAGCTGAAGAAGGTCATCATTCCGATCCTCGTCTTCGTCCTCTTGAAGGCCATGACCCTGATCCCACTGGCCATCGGTATCCTCGGCCTCAAAGCCTGGAATGCTCTTCAGCTCTCCTTCTTCAGTTTCGTCGTCTCCGTCGGTCTGGCCATCTTCCAACTTTGCAAGAAGATCGCCGCAGACAGTCACGCGGCTCCCATCTCGGCCCACGGACCTTGGGAGTACCAAGCAGCACAATACAGGTCCTTCGACGCCGTTCCCCAGAGTCAGGAAGCACAGGACCTCGCGTACGCAGCCTACGCTCAACCCTGAACAGCCCTGAAGAAGCCGACCCCTCGAACCAAAGGAGCCAATTCACTGAGCTGTCCCGAGCAATCACGATCGCGCACCACGTCCCTCACTTTTGTACAGTACCTTCCTTCCCTATTTATACCTGCTATTTAATAAATTATTCGTGCAATTTACATTGTGCCTTTTCTCTCTCTCTCTCTCTCTCTCTCACACTCTCTCTCTGTCTGTGTAAACTGCTAGTACTATACAGCTTGATGCTACTATACTTATACCTACCTTCTTCATTTTCCGAATTATCCACGTCAACGACGTCTTGGATTTAATCAGAATTGTCACCGAGACTGAGGTGCAGGCCTATCGAGGTGCAATCGCATCGATTGCGTTGAGACATTGACCTAGACATAAAATTAAGAAAAAACTTAATCGAAGATCCACTAGCTCTTTAACATTTTTTATTGATGAATATGTGAAATTTAAACAAATCTCAAAGATTTAAGTTAGAATGCCTAAAATCGAGGATCCTTTAAATATTCGAAGACGACTAAAGCAGGTATGTGAATTCCGGTGCGAGAGGCACGCGAAAAGCATGGCTTTTTATGAAAAACAAAATCCTACGGGCAAAAGTAACCATCGATTAATGGCCAATGATCTTACATGGTCGGCTTCAAAAACTGAATAAAAAACAAATAAGAACCATCGATTAATTCTTTGCCACATTTAAAAATGTCTACCCACTTTGAACTGCACTAGTTGACGCGAACATTCAATTCGATTGTGTCGAGCGTATCTGTACTTTTGTATTCGAGTGAAATTTATTCCGTTATCCTGAAAATGAAAAAGAATTAACCAATTTCGTGATATACTTATTCCAAGATTCCCTTGACCCCGAACTTGACCATTAAACTGAGGAGACGAAGAAAAAATCTTGACACATGAAGCTCTCGAACAGGTGGAAAAAATATCTCTAGATGGAAACAATAATCCGCATTGAAGAATTCTCTTTACACTGTCGATTCTCCGACGTAGCCCAACGTACCTATACCGGATCCTGCGTACCTGCTCCTAGCTACACCAGAAGCATCGCATTTATTGTCAGGCATCTATGCAACGTTACTAATTTTACGCTATCTGAGGCGGAGTCCTGGGGCTAAAGTAGAGTCTTCGACGGGCATTCATTACTATTTCCACTCGAAACTCTCCAAGGCTGTACTATAGGTTCAGCAAAAAATCAAACATTATTAATTCAAAAAAAGTAAAAGCATACAAGAAAATGGAATACGCTGTTGGCCAGTGTACGATACTGGCTGCAGCTTCGATGGTGAAACATAACATAATTCACGTGAAAACCCATGATCGAACAAATCCAAGCAAATAATGTATTAATCGCGGTAATCAGAGATTTACAGTTGATAAAGATGGATAGATAAAGAAGGCGTGAAAGAAAAGATGGCGCGGGAGGGACTACGCGTGTCAACAGGTAACATACAAAGATGGTCAAGTTCCGTTTCCCATAGACACGGGTGCGCATGCCATGGTGTACGGACGCTACGCCATGAGACGGACAAACGGACGCTACTATATGCGAATGAAATTTAAATAATTTTCATTCGATCGACGATTCTCGGCATGCGCGACCGAATAACATAGATTCGCAGGGCAAATTAAATAAAAGGGGCGGGCCACTCCTCCGTCAGTCGCAGTTCGATCGCCGATTGCGTTTCATCGGGCAATCGATCGATCAATACTTCTGAGTGATCCGAGTTGACTTCCTGAGTGTGTTTTGGTGTAAGAAGAGAAAATCACGAGGAGAGTCTCAGAGGGATAGGCGGAAGGAACGCAAGAGACACGAAAAATGCGCTCGACAAATTTCTTTAATGTGGTGGCGCTCGTTGGCGTCGGCGCCGCCATCATCGCTTCTGCAACCGCGTCCGGCAATCAGGATTTTCTGACAAGTGCATTGAATCGCTGCATCGCTGCGGATTCCTGGTCATCCTGCCTGAAGCACGAGGTTCTCGGCTATCTGGACGGGAAGCTCGGCACTAGCACGGAAGCCCGCGCCCTCGAGAGCGTCGACGAAGCCGTTGTTGCGAGAAGTGCCAAGTATCTCAAGAGCTTCGATTACAGGGTCGACCTGCCTTTCGTTGACGCGAGCCTGAACTACAGGCCCAGCAGGAGCCTCGCTGATCTTGACATCGAGTTCAAGAACAACGATGTTGCAACCGGTCAGGCCCGTGGGATCCTCAAGAAGAAACTCCTGTTGCCCTTCCTTTTGCTCCTGAAGCTCAAGCTAAAAGCCCTGATGCCAATCTTCGTTGCCATAATAGGCCTTAAAGCTCTCAAGGCCCTCGTCCTCTCGAAGCTCGCGATTCTTCTCGTAGTGGGATTCATCGCCGTTCAATTCTTCAAAAAAGGTGGCATGATGCCTCCTATGGGTACGTACTTTGCGGACTTGAACCAACCGGATTAACCTTCTTTATCGCCACAGTGAGTAACGAGACATATCAATTTTAGGCATGTCCATGGAACCTGCGGCACCGGCCTACGGTGCTCCTCCCGTACCCTCGACCACGTCGAGTTACGACCCAGCCAACACTTGGGATGGCAACGGCCCCTACTCTCGCGTCTGGACGCCGACAAACGGCATCGACGGTCAGAGTCTCGCATACAGCTATTATGCTGGTTCGAATCTTGGATCCTACGGTTCGCCCTCGTCCTCCTCCTCGTCATCTTCTTCGTCGGCCAGTTCTGGTTCGTCCTCCTCTTCCGCTGGAATGAACTACTAGACTTGACATCACGCGCGACTGTCAACGCGACTGTCAACGCGACTGTCAACGCGACTGTCACCACTGATCATTCGATCACAACACAATTGAAACGATGACCACGACTGCGACGAATTAAATAATGTGGATACAATAAACTATGACGACGACAAGAAAGACGGCTATAACGACTACTTGAAACACGAAGACGAAGTCTTGAAAGGTGAAATCTGCACCAAGAGACATCATCGGCAAGGATACTTCCTTGCAAGAGGGCGTACCCTACAGCATGACAGCGAAACAGCAGTGAACCCAGATAATAACCTTCTGGCTCTTCCCAAGTAAATTAAATACGCCGTCAAAGGCACGCTCGCATTCGTATGCTCGGCTTCTTCCAGAAGAGGGCTATAATATTTCAATATTCAAATACTGGAAGACTCGAACGCTTCAGCTTATCAATGTCCTCAGGGGAACGAGAATAAATTGCTGCGGTATGCAAGGAAATCGAGCCAAACCTTTCACTAGGAGTACCTTGACGTTAACATTCTAAGAGCGAACAGTTTGTTGTGATTCCTGAAAATCACTTGCTCCCGATCGTACGACTATTTATTTTCATGCGACATATATTTATTATCGTGTTTCGATTTGTTAATAAAAGCATACTTTTTAAAACACTGTCCCTTCTTTACTCCCAAGTCTCAAGCATCATCATAAACAATAATTATCAAAAATCAAGAGATGGACTTTGTAGCATATATAGCCGAATTAATGATATTGGGTGGTTTCTAATTATTCAACTTGTATCAATTTACGTCAATGCAAAGCCTTGCTACTTATAGGCTCCAGCGAAATATCTTTTAAATAACCACGGCTGTAGCTTTGCGCCGACACAAGCATGCATTTCTCACTAGATGTTAATTACCTTAAGTACTACGTACCATTTAGAAGAGTAAGTCCTTCGGTAGATGTGAATATTTTGCATAACCTAGTCCTAGATTTCTAGATGATTGGCGACTTTTCTGATACATGTAGAAACTGTCAAATATCACTGATATCACTACTGTTTGGTGGGACGCGAGGCAGGAATAGGGGGGAATTTCTTTTCGGATGAGGGAATATGTCAAGTCTCTTACTTGGGATGGGACATACTCAAAGTTAGCACGAATATACTAAAGACCCTGATAGTACGATAGAGACATTGGTGGCGGCGCTACCGCTTCACACATTTTCCATGATACATTGTAGAATCAGAATACCATATATAAAATACCTTATGTGAAAATACAGCAACCAGCGGCACCAATGGACGAGATGCTTTGGAACAGATTTATGACGTACGCGTACATACAACCCAATGCTGTTGGCTCATTGGCCGCTTCTGTGTGCTTGCTTTCTACTTATTTTTGTTGGTACGTTCCAAAATTTACTGCCAATACTACCAGTTTTATTGTGCCCCTCAGTGTCCCTATTCACCCGCATGCAAAGAGTGAAACACAACCGTGCTCGCAGCGCTTTGAGTGAATATGTGAATATTTGAACGCACCCGTAGTCTCAACGTGTTAGACTAGTTCGGCGGCACTTAATACACGTAAATGCCTATTTGAAACGGTGCTACTGAAGATATTGCAATTTGCATGACCATTAAAAAGTATTTTCGTGGATCGATATAGTTAACGGATGTCTTAGTCCATTTGAAGAAAAAAATTTCTTGTACTATCAGTTCTGCTAATTGTATTATTTTGAAATCAATGTGTGCACGAATATATTACTAGGATAAAGTATAATGTTACTCATGTTAATTGAATATAATGAATCATGAAACATACATACTTATTTCTGTATACCTCTATAGTCATTGACAACAGGTTGTATTTAAGTAAAAATTGAGTGTGCAAATGATTTCAGCACGAACAATAAGTTTCTAAAATCCAATCTACTATCCGTCCTGCATTGGTTACCAGTATCCGAGTATCCTTTGCATAGACAAAATGGTGACACGCTGTTATATTAAGACATCTAACTAAAGACGCGTAAAAAGGATTTATATTCTACATTATACATATAGGTCAATATTTATATCACGGCGATTAAAAGTTGTTTCAATAAGAAAAATAATATTTGCAAGCCATAATACGCCAGATAGAAATTGTTTTCTTGCACTACTTCTTATATTACTTTGACAGCTATCGATATAGTTGTGACAAAACGTCCACTCCACGTGATTCCTCTGATAAGTATACTGACGTGACAATGCACGTACGTAAAGTGTTATTTATTTTTTGAAGAATATTGCACCATATTTCACTATAATTCTATAATTTCTAATGAAAGCAAGCGACATTCGAGCAACACACAATGTTTTTAGGACGTTTAGTAACTCAGTGTGCACTTGTGTAAAAACAAATACTTCACGAGTTTGCCAAAAAAATAATCACGATCTCTCGTCAGCTGATAAAATTCACCATTCAATCATGTTCACGACACTAAATTAATAGCTTCCACGATATTGTACTCCTGCTGGTTTCAAATTGTGATTTGAAGTTTCTTAGATGTCTTATGGCTGGAGCTCATAATCCAAAAGCTAATGATAACGGACGGTTAATAAAGAGCAAAAGCCAAGTTTAGTGGAAATATGTCACGCATCAAGTTATTCCTGGCCAGAAAAGTAAATGAAAATGCAACCATCATTTAACACCAATTGCAGCGGAGAGGCACAGACAAGAATGTTTCTCTTTGAAGTTGTTCTACAATTATCAAGCTCAGCTACGTAGACATCCCTGTCATCGACCTAGTCACCACTGCCATAATCTGCAACAAGACCGATCATGGCTGATGCATCTGCCAAAGATCAGTATCCTCTTCACAGATGTATATTCGAAGGAGATATCAAAGGGTTAAGCTCACTAATCAGGACACATGATGTTTCAGAAAAAGATAACCAAGGTTAGAAGAATTTATTGCGCAATGCTGTTTCCTTCGAGCAGTAGTGCTATTATTCATTTATTGTAATCAGAGTATCGAAAGATGTTTTAAATAATCATTAAAAATTTACCATCTCTTTTATAGGAAATACGCCCTTGCATTTGGCTGTTATGTTAGGAAGGAAAGGTAAGTAGTTCTAATGGATATGTAATTAAATTGATTTAACTTTCGGATCACAATATGCTTTATGTACGCAGAGTTTGTCCAGTTGTTGCTTGCACACGGGGCATCTGTAAAGATTAAGAATCTGGCTGGATGGAGCCCTTTGGCAGAAGCTATCAGTTATGGCGATAGGCAAACCAGTAAGTAGTCGTGCTTAGACATGCTTTCATAATAAAACATATTATAAAAAACAGTCAGAGTGGGAACCTGAACGCGATTTATTGCAGTATCATCTTTAGTAAGAAAATTGAAGCAACAAGCAAGGGAGCAGATGGAGGAAAGGAGACCAAATTTGGTTACTGCATTGCGGCAGATGGGAGACTTTTACATGGAACTTAAATGGGATTTTCAGAGTTGGGGTTTGTGTTATTAATGAGCGTATTTGCAGGCATAAGAATAACCTGAATGCCGCTATTGATTTCATATTGTTTTAACTTAAACTGTCGTTCTCCTTTCAGTACCCTTGGTATCTAGAATACTACCATCGGACATCTGTAGAATACATAAGAGTGGAGCTTCGATAAGAATGGATACCACACTTGTAGATTTCAATGATATGAGATGGGAAAGGGGTGACATATCTTTCATCTTCAATGGAGATCAGAAACCGAGCAAATCACTCACTGTCCTCGACAATAAGGCCAAACTCTATCAGAGAGTTAAATATGAGGTTGTTAATTTCTTCAAGCTCCATTATGTTACTAATACGAGTTCGTGGATATATGGTGGAGAGCCCGCGAGATCTGGCATTGCAAAAAGACTGCAAAAATATTATTTCTGTTATTTGCCCTACGCTTGTGTGTGTACAGGAGACTGAACTTGAGATAGAGGATGAAATCGATATTCGCATGTCCAGTGACATCATGGCAGTTCAAATGTCAACGAAAGGTATCACATTCTCAAGAGCGCAGACTGGATGGATTTTTAGAGAAGATAAAAGAGTGAGTCCTTTTGTCTTGATACCGAGAGTTAGCCATGTACTCGTTACATACATCACAGACAGGAATTTGGTATGCTTTAGGAAATGGTTGGTCCTTTTCAAGCTGATTTCTATCAGATAAATGGCATGGTGTTGGAGAGTAGAAAGAGACGAGAGCACCTGAGCGAGGAGGACCTTCAAAAAAATAAAGCTATTATGGAATCCTTGACAAAAGGGAGTTCTCAAGGTTTCACAAACGGAGAGGTACCTATAATATATGTAAAAGTCGAATAATTTGAATCTTTAACTACTGAAGCATGTATATATGCATCTCTGTCAGCAGCCTCCACTGAGAAGAGCTTCATTAAACCCACCACCGGAGTCTAGCATCACTTGGGAGGAGTACCTTGCCGCACCACCCGGTGAATGCCCTCTGCTAGGCAGATGCCATGTATACAAAGAGAGCAGCAAGTCTTTCAAGGCGACAGTGGCTATGAGCCCGGACTTTCCATTGACAGTTGGCATGTTGCTTAACGTCTTAGAAGTCATCGCACCATTCAAGCACTTTAGCAAATTGCGACAATTCGTCTTGATGAAACTGCCACCCGGGTTCCCTGTCAAGATTGACATACCCATTCTACCCACGGTCACCGCGAAAATAACATTTCAAGAGTTCGCCTTTAGAAACGATATCGATCCAGAATTGTTTCAAGTACCGTCAGACTACTTTGAAGATCCCATGAGGTGAGTCAGAACATCTTAATCGCGGTACATCTAGCCTGCTATCGTTGCTTCGTTCGATTGGATGACGAATTTACTTGTCTCGTTGCCCAAATAAATGTACGATGAACCGCGCTAGACTTTGACGGGCGCGCGCGCAAAGCGATTGATTTCCCTTTTGTATAATTCAATTGTGGATTCGATGATGATATCTAAGATTAAAAATAAGCCGAGACTCTCAGATCTAACAGTGACATTTACAGTTACTTAGTCAATTGGAAGACGTAATATTCAATCATGGAATGATGAATTTCAGAGATTATGGCGCATATTTGACGATGATGCCGGTCCTACATACTGCATCGTCTCTTTGAAGATAAAAATCACTCCTTGTGTCGTATTTTATTGATAGATTCAAAAAAAAATTCCGTTAAATTAACATTAAATGAGAGATAAACCATTTATCTAATCTGATCTAGATAAAGTCAGGAAAAAATGATATTCTTATAGCTAATGATAAAACGAAGAAAAAATGGATATATTATATGGAATAAATGTACTGTCCGAAAGATATCACTACCCTTCCCATGACGAGGTTACACTTTTTCATATTTTACTAAATTTCTAAAACAGTTTATGTGCCAGACACATAAACGCTTACTAGCGTCATCAATGCACTCCGTAATTCATCATACTAACTATAATCCAAACGATGAATCGCTTATGAAAGGTTCGCCATGTCGCTGCTATCCCCTTGCTAGCTCTTATCATTTAATCATCCAAGAATGGGCCGTCCTAGTCAATCTGTTAAGCCAATGTTAACGCTTAATATTTGGCAATGATTATCCAACAATTTTACCTTACAGGTTTCCAGACTTCTGACGCTTCGACAGCCTAACACTAATTGAGGTCAATTATCGGACCGACCTGGGACTCGCTCGTTCTCTGCTTGGGGAACGCCTAACACTCGAGTTTCCGTGTTGTATCAGCCTCGGCAGCATCTCTTACAGTCGCTGCGTCCTGCTCATCGAGTAACACGCTGTTAATACATCCATAATTAAGTACGAAGAGTGTTGAATAGCGGATACGGGGAAAAAACTGGACCTGCAGTTGTCGTCAATCATCAATTTCTGTGACCTCCTTCTTCTGGCTTTACGATAAATAGCGACATGCGAATCTATCATTCGACATTCAGTACTCTTCGTTTCTACTAAATTCGTCAGTGTTCACATTGCCATCGAGAGCGTCGCGTCCATCATAATTTCTAACTCCCACTGCTCGAGTAACAATTGGCTCGCAACTATATAACTTAACTGTCAACCCCTTGACAAGCAATAATGGCATTTGACTGAGCATCTGGGAGCAAGCAACTTAATTGAGCTCAACGCTGGGCTTTAAAATGTCCAAAAGATAATCGAGAAGTCTGATTTTTGCGGATGTCCAAGCGCCACGAAATTATTTATTCGTACGCTGACAAAAAAGTTTTAATCAAAGTGCAATCATCATCTATCATTAACGATCGTTACGCTTTTATTGAAATGACAGTGGCACCGACTTTGGTTGTTTCTTAATTATTAATATTTACGATCACAGTTATGCGCATACTTGACGAGATCATTTTTGAAATTACAGGTAAGTTTGTGACAGTAGATTTGCAAGAAACGCTTTCACAAGACACAGGTAACTGCATTGTACTGTAAAATATTATGCTCTTACAGAACAAAATTTCATCCATTCTTTTTCATTTATTCGATAATTATCTACAGTATTAAAGTTTAGAAATAATTGTCTTCTTGAAAAGAAAATGACATTTGCAGGCATACCTTCGGTTAACGCGTTTGTCTTTTCGCTTTTGCGCTAAAAAAAATCAGGCACTTGTACTTTCTTAAAACTATTGGGAGTTCGCATGTACTTTCCTCACAATACTATCGTCGGGTTTTTCTTCGAAGCAAATGGAAAAATGGTAAGCGTCAGCGGTGCTGTTGTCCTAACGTTTTTTCGAATCGTTGTTATTCATTATTCAATATGCCGATGAAATTTTTTCGCCATCGTCCTAATTTATTCGCTATAGTCAACTCCTCTCCCTGTGTATAGTGTGTCGTGCTCGAGCTTACTTCGTTCTTATTATACATCAGTGTGAAATCATTGGGTAATTAGCCATTAAGAACAATTATGCCATTCGATGCCTCGATGATAAAGTGTTCTAGATAAAGTGACCTCTTAAACTATAATTTTTAAATAATCATGCAGATCGTCGTATTCGACAGTGTGTCACGAAATACGAATTTCATCGCTTTGCCTACTCGTTTCGCAATCGTTTCACGTTTCAATTCCTCACGGCTGTTTAACTTTTAGATTTGCGATTTCCATAAATATCCCCGATATGTTCGGCCGGATTCTTTCACTCGTGTCAGCCAAGTCGCGATCCCTATTATTATAGCGAAGAAAGGGAGCATCGTGAACACATCGAATTGGCGCGTTTGCATCGGAGAGAATATTGTTGGCTGGAACGCAAGAATTAGTAAACTACTTAGGGTCGTAATGTCACACTTAAGGTATTATAGTTGGTCTCCACGAAATATGCGGTCAATAACGATAACGATGGTTGTTAATGCTATAACTAAAATTGAAGTGACGCGAAGAAAAAACAAATTATTTTGATGTTTAGATTTAGATTCGTCAGAATTGAAAAAGCGAAACTTCCTCATGAGATAAACGTGGTTTCTGTCGACGATTATGATCGTAGGTCGGGAACCACAAAGATATTTTTCCATCGAGAGTGTAGTTGAATCGAAGACAATTAAGTTTAATAATAATTTGCGATATTTTAGTTGCTTAAACTACGAGCAATATTTATTAGATTTTGCGATAAGTACATGTCTCGTTGCAGTTTAGGAATTTCAAGGAACGCTTGTACAATTTGAGATGTCGACGCGCACATTCTGCACGGCTGCGTCTAGCCGTTTCGTTGATGAGTTTTCGAGTACTGGATTTCTTCGTTCAAAACTAAGCCTACGTGGGTTTACCATTGGGGCAGCTTGAAACAACGCAAGACGGCACAGGGATGCGCCAATGGCGATTTTACAAATTTCCCATTGAAGCCAACAAATGGTGAACTTTTCTGCCGATCTGTGTAAAATCCACCATTTGCCCTTAATACTCGGCACTTCCCTCGTCCGGATAGGCTGACCTTATGCTGCACTGCGTTAACGTTCTTTGGTCGATAGAATTTTGTTTTCCCGTGATAATGTTTATCGGTATATCTAGATGTACCGTGCTAGATGTATTATGAAGCCTGAAGTGCGATCTATCGATCGTCATTGACTTTACACTTCCTCCAATTCGTCACTTTCCTTTGGATCGAAAGACTCCAGATCCTCCGCGAACCGTCGATCATCCATTTCGTCCGTGGTTCGCGCTCGAAGCACGCATTCAGTATTATGCTAGTATTAGAAATTAGTCAGCTGAGGTTTCCTTATGGTAAGTTCTTCGTGCACTTTCGGAGACTTGCGAGAGGAGATGGGTCACATTTTCGAAATCTAGATATAAAATCGAACCTTGTTATTCGGTCTTTCCGTTTTGCTGATAGTCTTCAAACTGGCCGAGCCACCCGAACTTGGCCTAATTCTCCTTGAATTTCTTTTGGGGAGAATTATGGAAGCCAAAAAAGTAAATTGGAGAGAAATTGCCGTATTCGATGACTGAGAAGAGTGACTGATTTCATTGTTATTATTAATTCTTCAGATGTTTTAATCTTTCTGATTTTATCCTGGGATTTTCTTCTTCGTTATTCTTTTCCCATCACTTTTATTCGACTGGTAATTTAAACACTTATTGGCTGATCGAATGTCAGTCGGTCTCCTTTCCGTATTTTAACTTCACAGCTCCGCCCGTCGTTCGAGATGCTTTGTCTCGCGACACTCCGGTCCGAAACTGAATCTCCCACCATCAGTATGCATAAATGGCCGATATCTTAAATATCTTAAACGCGCCGTTCCAGCGGCGCGATCGATAACAAAGCACTTTAGATATTTTTGATCTGGCACATTTGGCTTTACGAGGCACCCATAAAGAAGAGAAAGGAAAGATAGGAAGATGTTTGCGATTACTGTGATGAGAATAACGGCAATGGAAAAACGAAGAGGGAGACACCGAACGACTGCGATTAGTACCGATATAACTATTAATTACTCTTACTACTTTAAGAGTATAAGTGACTGGGTCACGGATTTTTACTTCGCTACTATATATGTAGGTATAATGCTACGAGCCTTCACATTTACAATATAATATTACGGCAATCGATTGACATTCGAGGGGAACTCCTGTTCATTTTTACAATTTGATTCGTTATATTTAGAAATAGACGTACACCATAAATAGATTGCAAAGTGATGATATTTTGCTAATTGTTATAAATTTAATTATATGGGTGTATAAACTGCAGAGAAGAAACGAATGCAGTAGTTTATTTGCAGTTATCGATGCGCAGCAATTTGCAGCCGGGTTCGCTCTTGTGCTCTGCTCTCTGAATTCTACATTCTAATACAGTGCATATAGTTTTCAAGAGAAAATCGCAAGTTTTGCAAATCAATCGTGATCAATCCGATCCACAGGATCCTTTAACCTTGAGACTATCATGTGATTCCTAATGTTGATTCTCTTCCGTAGATCAACCGTGCGTGGCAGCGTCAGACTGTCAGACTATCGCCCGTAATGTTAGTGTTAAAGATACCTTTACTACTTTAGAAGGTAAATTTAGTCGAATATTTGTAAATTGTCATAATAAGAGAAAAAAAAATACAATTGCCAATTAAATGGAGATTGCGCGAGGACTGTGAAGATTTTTCATATCCCAGATGTGTTATTCAGTGCGCAGGTGCGGCAGGAACTAAATGGCAAAAACGTGTTAGAATCTAATATCGACAGCTGCACTTGCAATTGGCCATCAAGAAGAACCAAATCCATTCGTTTCGTAGCTTCGTAGAGGCAAGCGAGACTCGTAGCCAGAGAGAGAGAGAGACTGCAATATCATCAAAGAGTGAAAATACAAACTGAACGTGATGATGACGTCTGGCTGCACTTGGTCGAGTGCACTCGTTGGAATCTTTAAGTTCAAGATGCTCTCCGAGAGGGAGAGAGGGGGGGGCCTTGTGTTTCTCGGTGCGACGACACGTGCCTCGAGTCCCGAGTTCCCCGTGAGCCTAACGAACAACAAATCCTCAAGATAGTCCCTATGTCAAAATGGGAGAATGAGACATTAAAGAAATTGCGTTTGCGATATCCCGTTACCGTTTGTTTTGGTCTAGGATCGAAGCCACCCATCGCATCGATCATCCCCTAAGACACTTTTAGGCGTGTCCTTCAGAAACGTTTACACTGCCTCTTTCTTCATACTGATAATCTCACGCTCGCTTCTACACTGCATGTCAATAGAACTATTCCCCTGGAGCATCTAGCTTTCCCACTTGTAGCCCATTTATATAGACTGGAGGAACGATCTGTCGTCAGGGCGAAGTCCCGTGTCCGAGGCGTGCATTAAGAAATTAAAGAATGAGCGTGCTTTTGTTAATGCATCGGATACGAATGAGCCGACGCAGAAAGGAAAAAAAGGAAATATCGAGAGTTCCAATAATCTAAGAATCGTCATCGCTCTCCCTGCTGCGCGAAGTGCAATCCGCGCGTGGTTCTCATCCTTACCAGGGCAACCTTTCTGCGTCGAAAACAAATTCGAGCTGAATCATTTAACTTCGTTTCTATGTGTAACATTTTTCAAGCAAGAACCATCGTATCGATAGCCGCTCATTTTTATGAATTCAAATCTGCAAACTCTGCAAGATCAATGTTTTACGTTGATAGTTTGTTTGCTTCGATATATTCTTTTTTTGCAATTGATTCGCTCTCGTAGCAATCGAATATATATATATATATATATATAATTTTGACTTGACGGTTTTCGACTGTCAATTAGATAAATTTTTAATTATATTAGCAACAGTATCTATATAGTTTTTCACCCGAAACTGTAGGCTTCGAACAATATGTACTTATAAGATCAAAGGAATTTTTGCAGAGTTTACATTTTTTTCAAGCTGCGATAGTATGGAAATTGTCAACATACTGGAAATGAAAAATCTCTTGAATGCCGTGGGATCTAGTTAGACATTTTTTTTCTCAATTTTTGGGTACTCACTGGCCGTTCGACGATACACGTATTTGCCAAAGAGTGACAAGATCTTTGGCCATCGTAAAGTACACTTGACATTCGAGGGACAGATAATGAACTTATCTGCTGTGGGGTTTTTCATTCTGTTTGTTTCGAAGAACTTTGAAACTTTTATGAAGTTATGTGAAACGAAGCAAGTAAGTCTTACCGGATCATCCGGATGTCGTAAAAACATCATTGACAGCGGTTTACTTACGGACGTCTCCAAGATATCTGACTTATCGGGAAATGCTTTCCGATCGATCCCTGGAGCAGCTGAGCTCGATGCGCCGAGTTGTTGGCTCAGTCGCGATAACCAATGACCTTTGTCATGAGGTCATGACAAACAATCGGGTTGAGAGTCCAAACGTGTGCTCTTCGGGACTCGGCGGGGGCTGGTGCCTCGCCTCGCACGCATCAACGTGAATCCACGTGCGTGTTTCGGCGCAGCTCATCAATTCCATCGTAATGTGCCAATCGGCAGAGTCGTGCTCCGTTAACCCCGTCGGAAGATAAAAGTTTAGTTCTCAAATTATTGAAAATTCAAATTCGCTGATTGTCGCTTTCCGAGTCTCCCTCTCCTGAAAAGGGACTTACGTCGTTCAGGCACGCGTCAACATAGACTCGCGTGGAATGTCTCTTTACGCCGAACACGAAACAAATAATGGAAGATTTTTAAAAAGAATTTGATTCGTCTCTCCCTACCGTTATTCCCTTATCTTGGCACAATGGCCAGCTATGTGGCGAGCAACTATCGAGCATGGAAATATGCTGGTTCGGTACTATTGAGAACGTCCCTTCGAGCCCAATTGAATGGTCCCTGCACTCTGCACGAATGGAACACGTTGCTTATCTCAATGTCTTATTTTCCTATGGGCAAAGGAAGAAGAAACTCGATATTGAAATAGGACTGTTACCGTAAGAGACGAGTGGACGAGGAGATTATTTACCAAAATACTGAGCATTCCTAAAGTAGATAAGCTGCATTCTCGGTGATTTTATACTTATTCTTATTCCGCGATACCGAAGACTCCGATACCTTCCGAGTGACCATTGTCACGTGTCGCAAAACGCATTCGTACGTGACACTCACGATCAGTCTTTTACGTGGCTCCACGAAATTTATCATACAGTATTTATCCGAAATAGTCACATAGTCAAAGAGCTTCCTAGCCAACTGCTTTCTTTTTGTATTCCTTTTTTGTACCGGCAAAGAGATTAGTATGGACGAGCAAATACTTTGGAAAATTGACGGGTAATTTTTGCATCGTCAAAGAAACAATGTAGCCTCCACGTACCTTTATACGGATAACAAGACTCTTGCATATATCAAGGGTTTCCTTCGAAAACTGGAATACTTTGATTCTGCGTGACGCCATAGTCCTCTGTATTCGTAATACATATACGTGAGTGCGAGAGCACTTGCACGACACATCAAGGCCACAATGTAACGCATTTTATTATTATTCCAGAGATCCACTGCGCTCGCAGTGTCGTGTTTTAATAGAATTTCCTGACTTGTCTCTGGAAAGGCCCACACGAGGGAACGCGATCATCGCTCTCCATGTACCCATGTACCCGTACCAAACATACGATAGAACGTTCGCTCGTTCGGTTTCAGAGCGGCGATTGACCGATAACATGCAAATTAGACAAACATCCGCCAAAAAAATATTACATAAGATCTTTGTGTATCGCACGTGTCGTTCGATAAGCAATAATCGTATGTAATATGTCATAATTAGCATGGGACCAGCTACCCGCAACCCGTGAATATGTGTGCGAGACGAGCAGCAATTCTCATGGCTCTCGAGCTTCTTCGATCGGTTTCGCTTTTCCGTGCGAAGAAAGCACGTGTGTGGGTCGAGGCGCATTTCGGTATCGCGCTGCGATGGGCGGGCGGTGGGCAGAAGGGGGGAACGAGAAGGAGAGGGCTATGAGAACCGTAATGAAGTCCATCAGAATAAAGTATAATAAGGGGGAGAGTAATTTCAGAGTTAAACTCCCGTTGCAAGTTGCGCGAGCAAAACAACCTCCCGGGAGACCCCAATTCCGCGAGCGTCAATGATATCGCAAATTGGACCGACTCGCTGTAAAGGATAAACTCCCAATGAGACGTGAATTATGCATCGTGCTCGATTTCTTTGCCATACTGCACTTTTATTCTCCCTGATTTTCAATTCTTTCCGATGTAACTGAGAACGTATTCGGAGAAAACGAGAAATATAGTTTCTTTGAGATTGTCAAGGGGTCCATACCGTCCCCGCACAATCGATATCAGGGAGACACAGAAACAAAGGAAAGTTGACGCAGTCTTCCATACGATATGCATGCACTCCCTCTCTCTCTCTCTCTCTCTCCTCCCCTCTCCCTCTCTTTCTTTTCGGGCTCTCTATCTTCAGAGTTCATTAATCCTTAATTGTAAGTTTCTCAGTCATTTGACAAATATTATTGATCGCTTGGAATTAATCGATTTTCCATTACGATTACACCAATTAAATAAATAAACAAATAAATAATACTAATTTCAAATTGTCCATCGATTTAATGGAAGTTCTATGAACTTCCTTTCCAATAGCAATGCTCCCTTTTGCTTCCACGTGTCTTTCGCTAATAATAAACATTCGGTCCGAGTTATTGCCTGAAAACTGATCAATTTATTGGTAATGAAAATAATATCGAAGCTTATAGATGCTACGAGAAAAACTTCGATGTGAAAATAGGTAAAAATATTTAAAATAACGTTCTCTTTCTTGTTTCATTATTTTTTATTTTTTACTTTTTTCAAATGGAAACTGATCCTCTGACAATAAATGAACTTTGTCGTTTAACAGGTCATTGCGAAATCTCTGTCGCTACCAATGAGCCCGCCCTACCAATTTCTCTTCTCTTTCTTGTTTTACATCGAAAAAAAAGACATATCCCGCGCACACCATAATGTATCTCTGAGCTACGATACAGTTTACTTTTTTACTGACATTTTATAAAAACATGTCTTAAGACTTAAGATCCCCGATATCAAAAACATTTTGTGAAAGGAGAAATATTTGAAATGTAAAATAAATAACGAAGTATGAGATATCCGATAGGCAGAAACGTAAAAAATAGAAAATGAGTAATTAGGAGAAAGAGGAACGTTTTCCTTTTATCATTGCTCTCCGTTGCTTTATTCTTCTTCTTCGTACACATCGTATTCTTGACGACGTAGCCGCTTATCTGGCCGAACGGAGGAAGGTCTATCTTTTGTGTAAACACACTGTCAGGCAAAATCGTGGATGAGTCGACAGTGAAGTATATGCGAAAGTCTATGCGTGTTGTCAGGAGGGGCGGTCAGCTTAAGAATTTGGTGGGGAGAAGAGCATAAAAGCTTGCACGAAGAAAAGCATCACGCTGTGGTGTTCAGGGACCCGCTGGTACCCGTAACAGTGCGATATAGCCGATCGAGAATCATGGGACAACCACCCCGGTTCGGAACAGCGGCTCCTTTCGCTCTTCTTCTTCTAGTGACAACTGCACTTGCAAGTAAGTAACATTCACCGAAGACACTGGATACAGTGTACACCACGCGGATGCTGCGAAATTCCATGAACTTGCGGACACCGTCCGCCCCGCTCGTTGTGTACCCGCTCTAGAGACGAAATAGGAGACTTGGTACTTTTTATTCGGGATCCAAATGAGCTTCCTTTGTTTCTTCGAGGAACGACGATACGCTGAGAGGGAGAGAGAGAGATTCGGTTAGCCCAGTCATATTAACGAAACAATTTTAGATAATACTGGTCCAAAGATTCATTTCGCAAGATCATAAAGTGCCAGGAAGTTCTTGTGGATAACAGATACAGGAAAATGTGAAAAATTTGCCCCATTTCCCGGCCGGGATAGCATCGAAAACCTGTCGAATAGGATATGCGGATTGAGCGTCCCTGCCTGCTCGATGGCAACGCAACGAGGTCCGTATCATTGAAACGATTACTACTCCCCCTGCTTTTGGACCGGACATTTGGTAAATTGACTCGACGCTCCTGCTTACACCGCTAAAATTGATTCGACGTACTTAGCAATGAAATTGCTGCCCTTTTATTCCGACAAGTTTTTAACAACAAAGTACGGCTTCCTCAGTACGGATTCTTCAGCAGCGTTCGCATCGGTCCAATTTAAGATCGGACTTCCAGTAGCACTGGGAAGCACTTTGGCTCTTTGAACTCTGAACTTTTTTGCGTCGCTCGCTCATGGGCGATTTCTATCGATCGGTGATTGGCTGACGATAGGCTTACACGTATCCTTTTCAGTGAAATGTTTAATGTCGCCGTTAACGAGACTTTCGAATACAGACGACAACATGGACAATAGATGGTTGCCGATTGAATTCTGCTAATATTATGTAAACATATTGATTGCGTAACAACATCACTCTACGTAGACGATCATTACGTGCCGAGTACCTGCCGTGCATCGTGCCGCATGATGCGTTGCCTTATTCTTCTTAAACTCCTGCATTTATTGTTGGCTCGTTTGAAAGCAGCTTCTATCTTTCGACTGGATGGGAGTGGAACCCGTGCTCGAAATCCAGTCGAATCGAACGATTAGCAAGTTTCCAAATTACGATTAATAATCGAGCTAAATCGTTGTAAATCGTTGACGTGAGAAACTGAAAAGTTATCGTAGGTGGGAAAGAACGAAAGAGATTAATACCGATATTCGACCAATCGCATCGAACTCGCATGACGCTCGATTAAAGTTTTCCTGCTCTCGGGTCGCAGGTTGTTTGGCCGCGAAGTTCAAGCGCGACGTCTCCAATTTATTTAGGTGCGTCAAAGGGCAAACAGAAAATCTTTTGAATGTCGCAGTGATTATCGATATTTCTTGACTCGTTACACGGTACTTCGCTCAGACGCTTCGCGCGTTTCAAAGAATCTTTGGCGTTTCCGTATCGACCGAAATTTCGATAGCGAATCGAACGTATCGTCATCGTAGTATCAAGCTACGGGAAGAGGCAGCGATATATATTGACTTTTTTCAATGATTCTACATACGTCGCTCAACGATAGAAAATTTGGATCTTTCTCTTGCAACTTTTAAACTCTTGATAAGAAAATGAGGCTCCCGGATCAAAGGTCCACTATTGTAATATCATTGGGTTGAAAGTCGCCGTAAATCGTAATGCGACACTTTGTAATTTATCAATAGTTGTACCAACAGGAGAGGAGTGAAAAGATACTCGAGGAAATGATAATGGTAATCTTGCAATTCAACGAATTGCTCGGAATTCCTTGACTATTTATTAATTGGCTAGATTCCGCATGACGTCGCTGAAATTTCCCTCACCGATAAGAGATGTAATCTCTTTCTCCCAATGAAGTGGACGTTACCCGGATACAGTATCAACGGGTGGACGGTTCACGTACAGTGCAAACAGAGTTTCGGTAGCGATTGCGAAATTTCAGAAATGAATCGCTGGGGGGGATGGTGCGGGGAGGGAGGCTCTCTCCGCGAAGTAATAAAACGCGAGCGCGGACACCGCGGAGCGGTTGCCAACCAGAGGGGAGAAGTTATCCGTTATTGGATAATGAATGTTTTCCATATGCGATCTATCTGACTCTTTCCTTCCTTCGTATTTTTTTAGCAAGAAGGAGCGATTGCGCGGCGAGAGGCGCAGCGCGACGGTCGAAGCATCCAATAACGTGAATAAAAAGAACAAACAAAAAGAAAAGATCGCGGTGTTCCGTTTGACCGGTTAACGCGCTGTTACGAGTCAACATTGATTAGAATTGTGCGACTTCGACTGACGATCGATCGTGTGGCCGCGCGTATGCGAATTGCCATTTTGATGATTCACTCTTTCGCGTAATAAATTCTTGAGCCTTCGCGATCGCCGTGTTGTTGCCTTTAACGCGACGACTCGCCGATCCAAGCCGAGATCAGTCGTTGAACCTTGTTGTACTTTTCTTTTTTTTTTTTTTTTTTTTCTTTCTCTACATCCATGTCTCGTGTAATTCAGAGATTTCGCTGTGGATTGATTTGAGGAAAAAAATAGAATCTTCACAGCCGGGGGTCACAGGAGTCGATGATTACTGCTTTATCGCTCGCAACCTCGAGCGCAGAGTTTGCCCATCCCCTTCGTGCATCAATATATTTTCTTCTCGAGTTAATCTACGAGCAGGATAAGAAACGCGAGAGATCATCTGTCCGTGACGGATACACATTTTTTTTTTTTTCTTTTCTTTTCCATACACCAATCCTGGAACTTTATCTGCGATATTGGGCAAACTTTGAACTCGAGTGATCGAGTCGGTAGCGATTTCAATCGACATGTGTCAAGAATATCGCTTAGAAATCAAACGGAAAATCTTCTTCGCTTCGTTTAACGTACGACGCATTAAAATTTTGCAATTTTTCCGTTCCAGGACAATGTACCACTGGCTGCCATGGAAGTAAGTATCTCTCATTAAGATTTCTTAAAATGCTAATCACCGATTCGCCAAATTAAATACTTATCTTTGATACCTTTGAGTGTTTGGCACGTTCGAACAGACGATTCGGATGATTCAGATTTACTTTAAAGTTACCAGTTACTTATTGCACCTGGTTGTTGATGGTCTCCTCCTAATCTCCCTCAGCGCACGCAAGCAAGGCCTACGTGGAGGGACACACCTATACGTATCAGCTTGAAGGAACGTCGGTTACGTCAGTCAGCGACGCACAGGGTGAGGCAACCCTCTCTCTGTCCGGAATCGCTGAACTCTCTATCCTCCCAGATTGCGTTCAGCAGCTGAAGTTGAAAAACATTCAGATAAACGGATCCGTAAGTAATCGGGAGCCATTGGCAGCTCCTTGCGCATCAGAGACGAGAGAGTATTCTTTAACGAAAGAAAGAAAATTGATCTTTTTAGCCCGTCGCTTCGCACGATCTCGATCAATATGGTCTTCAGTTCAATTATCATAATGGCCACATCGACACCGAGGTTTGCGCCGATCCAAATGACTCTCAAGCATCATTGAACGTCAAGAGGGCAGTAATTTCTCTCTTTCAATCCGCAGTATTTAAAAATGATGGTGCCACTACCCATCACGAGGTAGGCACATTTTTTAATCATCATACGATATAACGATTTTTCCCTCGATCCTAGTTCTTTGATTATAATCGGTCGCTTCCACTCGAGCAGTACGATGTTTTCGGCGGATGCCCAACGGACTTCAACTTTCATAAGGAGGGCGGTTCTCTTGTGGTGCGGAAATACAGGAACCTGGGACAGTGTTCCTATCGGGAGAACATCAAGCAGGACCTCATCTCCTCCACTTTCAATCCAAATTCGGACATCAAATCCTCCCCGATTCTCGACTCCGAGCAAAAAGTCGAGCAGCACTTCAAGCACGGCATCCTTAACAAGGCAGTTTCCACGGAAACGTACAATTTCAAACCGTTTAGCAAAGGCGAATCTGGCGCGAAAACCGTAGTCGTGACAACACTGACGCTGAAGGGCCAGAAGTCCGGAGTCGCGTCGTCATCTACCTCCGCGCCAAAGTCCATAATCTTCGAGGCGCCGCACCCGCTGATCAAATCCTCCGTCGAAACGATCGTGAATTCACTTCGCGCGGTCAAAGGCGAAATGCCCGACGAAGTGAGGCCACTGGCGGCCCGTAAATTCTCTGAACTCGTGAAAGTCCTCCGCGCCAGTAATAAGAACGACATCCTGACTGTCTATCATCGTGTAAAGGCAGGCGCCGGATTTGACAAACATCACGATAAGAAGATTCTTCTGGATGCTCTCTACCGGACTGGCACCGGTGAGGCTGCCGAGGTAACGGTGGAACTGATTCGAAACCACGAGATCACTGGGGTCCAAACGATCCTCTACTACGTAAGTCTCTCCTTCGTCCGTCATGTGAATCTGCCTTCGGTCGTGGCGATAACCTCGCTCCTGGATCAGCCGAACCTGCCCCGTCAGGGCTACCTTGGAATTGGTTCTGTAATAGGGAAGTACTGCCAGGAACACAGCTGCAGCGATGTTCCCGAGGTGAAGGCAGCTCTGGAAAAGATCATCGCAAAGATTGGCGACGGAAGGGCTGCCAATCGCGATCAGGAGACTGTGATCGTGTCTGCTCTCAAGGCTCTGGGCAATACCAGATACCTGGACGACGTTAGTCTGGAGAAGATCGCTCGAATAGCGGCCAATACGAACCTCTCGAATCGCGTTCGTGCCGCCGCCATCGGAGCTCTGCCTACCACCTGTTCCATGAAGTGGAAGTCCATTCTGCTGGACACGCTGGCCAATCGCGAAGACGATAGCGAGATCAGGATCAAGAGTTATCTGGCCCTCGTCTCCTGTCCCTGCCCTCACGTGGCAAACAAGCTCAAGGAGATTCTCGATAGGGAAACTGTCAATCAAGTCGGCTCGTTCGTTACCTCCCATCTTCGTAACCTTCGCGCTTCGGCCGATCCCGACAAGCAGGAGGCTAAGAGGCAGCTCGGTCTCATCAAGCCAAGGACAAAGTTTCCCGAGGATTTCCGAAAGTTTTCGTTCAACAGCGAGCTCTCGTACAGCATCGACTCGTTAGGCATTGGATCCTCCGTCGAGACGAACGTCATCTACAGTCAGAACAGCTTCGTGCCTCGGTCCACCAGCTTGAATTTGACAACCGAGATATTTGGCCACTCTTTCAACTTCCTTGAGCTGGAAGGTCGTGTTGAAAATCTTGACAGGATCATCGAGCAGTATTTCGGCCCGAAGGGTCACTACGAGACTGCTGATTTTGAGAATCTCTACAAGCAGGGCGGCCAATCTTACGAGGCCTTGAAGAAGCTCGTGGAGAATCGAATTCATAGAATATCACGACGTGAGGTCAAGCAAAGCGATCTTGACAGATTTGCCAAGGGTGTACAATTGAAGGACAACGAAGTTGATCAGGATCTGGATATAGATCTGTCCATGAAGCTCTTTGGGGCGGAAGTGGCTTTCCTCAGTTTACAGGAACCTACCAAAAAGTGGACGCCAAACTCACTGATCGATACCATCTTCGACGGTATCGAAAATGGAATCAAGGGAGCTAAAAGCTTCGACTATCATCTTCAAAATCATCTTCAGTTCCTCGATGCCGAGTTGGTTTATCCCACTGGCCTAGGACTTCCCTTGTCTCTTGGTGTCATCGGAACCAGTGCAGTCCATCTCAAAACCAGCGGAAAGATAGACGTGCCGGCCATCTTGAAAGACCCGAAGAACGCGGCCGTGCAAATAGCTCTGGAACCCAGCGCGGCCATCACAATAATCGGTAACTTCGTGGTGCAAGGTTTCGACGTCGAATCTGGACTTAAGGTCGTCTCCACGTTACATACCGCGACAGGATCCGACGTCTCTTTGAAACTTCTGAACGGCAACGGCGTCGACGTGAGCTTCGGACTTCCCAAGAGAAAGCAAGAGATCATCAGTGTCTCCAGCGAAGTACTTCTTAGTACCGGAAGTAGCGGGGAGAATTACGTAGCACCTAAGTTCAACAAGGGTAAAGAACATTCCGACTGTTTTGATCAGCTGTCCGGTCTGCTCGGCTTCGTTGTTTGCGGCGAAGTTGCCTTTCCGTACGATAGCTTTGAGGCAGTCCAGAAGAAATCTCTTTTCCCATTGAGTGGTCCAGCAAAGTTCGCAGTCACCATTGAGAACACTGACGTGAGCAGCTATCACTTCAAATTGTACAATAACGTGAAGAGTACGTTCGAGCGTTCCTTTGAAATTCTCCTGGAGACTCCGAACAGCAAGACCAACAGGAAGCTCGTATTTCTGGTAGAGAGTGGCCTTCAACCCAATAAGTATGTCAAGGTCCAGTTCGACTCGCCGATCAAGAAGGCGTCGGCTGAAGCGGTCCTCAGGAACAACGATCAGGAACGCACGATCACCGTCTCCGTGCACAACGATCAGATAGAGTACTTTGCTCGCGTGGGCGTGGTTGCTCACGGAACCAAGTACAAGCCTGTTCTCGAGTACAAACTGCCTGAACACATCGAGAAGCTCGCGGCCAGTAAGACTGGCACCAAGAACGGACAGCGTGCTGGACAACAATTCAATGTTAATGGACTCGTCGACGTGACCGACGTCGACGGAGGCAAGAAGTTTCACTTTGACAAGGTCGCCCTGATTTCAAGCGGACGTAAGCTCTACGGCCTCGATGGAACTCTCTTGGTTGCCCCCAACAGCGTGTCGGCCGACCTTAAGGGCACCAGCGCTCAAGACTCCATCGCCGTAAAGCTTGACTCGAAGCGGAAGAGCAGTCAGTACAGCTTAGAGTTGTCCGTGATCCCCTCCAAGAATCCCGACATTGGTGCTCTCGTCAAGTGGGATTTCGACGGATCCCCTAATAATATGGAAAGCAATCTGGTCTTCGTACACGGTCGCGATTTCAATTCTCAAGAGAACCGTCTCACTGTTCACCGGCGTGCCCAGTACATCAACACACCCGAAGCGTTCAAAGTGGCTGGTTCGTACAAATTAAAGTATCCCGCCTTGGGAGTAGAACTAAAACTGGAGGGTGAAGTCACGAAGAAGTCGCTTTCCTACGATGTCGAAGTCAAGTACGAAAAGTTTAAACTTGAATCCGAGGGTTCCGCCAAAATTGGCATCTCCAAACCGGCCGATTATGAAATTGAATTTGAAGCTAAGGTCATGGAGAACAGCATTGAGCTCAAGTCCAAGCACACTATCGTTGGCGAGCATAAGAGCAAGTTCGAGAACTCGTTGACCCTGTCCCCAGGAGGCAAATACGAAGCTGATGCTGTTGTCGTCTACGACATCAAACCGAGCCATACGAACGTCCAAGTGGACGCAGAGCTGAAGCTCCACGAGAAGAAATTAGAGATCAACTATTCTCTGGAGAGCAATCGTCAGAAGCTCAACAGCCATGCGGCGATAAGCCTCGCTAACGTCAAATATCTAGACTTTAATATGAAGGTGCAGCGCGGCGTCAGCCCAAGCGGAAACTTCAACCTGAATCTAAAGAATTCCATTACGGCAACAGGACAATTTGGCTATCAGAATAGCCGTGAAAATGGTAAGATTTCGTCCTTTCGTCCAGACATTTTAAGGCCGAATCGCAAGATCGGAAAGTTTGCGTTACACGCGGCGACTAAGGTAGACCGCTTGATCGTCGGGTTCATTTTCAGATGGTCATTTCACTGCGGAGACGAAAATTACCACCCCACTGAGCAAGTTGCGCCACATCAACGTAGCAGTCAAGAGCGATGTAAGAGCCTTTCTCGCAGTTTTCCTGCCCTTTTTTTTAACAAATGACTCCATAACAGTAAGAGATGTATAAATCGCGTGTATTTATTATCTCTAACAGAGGAAGAAACAAGGAGCTTCTGGTCAGATCGTTGGATCTGGATTGTTGACTGTCAGCGTCGACGATAAGGAAGTGACCGTTGGCAGCGAGTATAGCTACTTACCTGATTATTCGAATGTCATTGTGGAAACTAAAATTACTACCCCCATCGAGAAATTGCGGCACATCGACATTCAGTACAAGAGAAACGTACGATTAGTTTCTAATGCATTATCTTTTATGAGCAGTAATCGCGAGAAACGTAAATTATCGTAAAATATATATGCTGGCATTCTAGCAGGAGAAAAAGGAGGGAACCAAAGGCTCGATTTCGGGATCTGGATCATTCAGCGTGAGCGTTGAAGATAGAAAAGTGAGCATCGCCAGCGACTACAGTTATGTTCGGGACTGGTCAGCGATCCTTCTGGATACCAAGATCACCACACCCTTTGACCATTTCCGCAGCATCAACCTGCAAATCAAGAGCGACGTAAGACGACATCCTGCTGCTTAGGAAATGCATGAGCGTCTCGCGATCAAAATTACATTATTTATTTTCTAACAGAGAAAGAGAGAGGGATCCAATGGTCTGATTTCGGGATCTGGATTACTGAGCGCTGCTCTGGAGGGCAAGGAGGTGACCATTGGCAGTGATTATAGCTACGTTCCTGATCTATCGACTCTCGTCGTAGAGACCAAGATTACTACTCCCGTCAACAAGTTCCGTCAAATCAATCTGCGAATCAAGAACGATGTAAGGGCAGCTCGTATCGCTTTGCCGTTCGCAAAGAATGATCGGAATACCAGTCTACCATTGTCTAACGTATTTCTTTTCTAACAGAGAAAGACGGGAGGATCTCAAGGTCAGATTTCCGGATCTGGATCGTTGAGCGCCAGTCTTGAAGGCAAAGAAGTCACCATCGGCAGCACTTACAGTTACGTTCCCGATTGGTCAAACGTCAATGTCGCGGCAACGATTACCACGCCAATCGATAAGCTTAGTCGCGTCAGTTTAGAATTTAAAACCGAGGTAAAGAGACTCGCTGCTTACTGCTTTCTTTACTTGCGGGAGACAATTGTAGATGCAATACAAATTTCTAATGTATTTGTTTCCTGTAACAGAATAAGCAAGAAGGTCCGGACGGTCAGGTTTCGGGATCGGGTACCTTTAATGCCGGTCTTGAAGACAAAGTAATTACCATCGGCAGCCATTATAGCTACCATCCTGATTTATCGTCTGTCAATGTTGATATCAAACTTACCACTCCCATTGAGAAATTGCGAACACTGAGTCTTGACTACAAGCACAAGGTACGAAGAATTATGATGTTTGGACATACGACCTAAAGATTTTTGGAGAATCCGAGAATCGAAGGATTATTTTATTTTTCCTATTTCGCTCTATTTCGCTCTATTTCGCTCTATTTCGCTCTATTTCGCTTCAGATCAGCAAGACCTCTCCCAGCTTTGAACTGATTTGGACTACCCCGGTTGGCAAGACCAGCGCGCTTGCGAAATTCAACAAGCTTGGGGATAAAGAATTCACCGGTGAGAGTGATATAATACAGCGATGAATTATTTAAAGCGTGTTATCCAATGAACAATTTGAAAAATCTGTCATTCATATAAAATCAGGCGAATGGAAATTGGAGACACCCAAAGGATTCGCCACAGCCGATGGACATGTCAGTCTAGAGAGCGTTGACAACTTCTTAATCAAGGTCAACTTTGACAGCGATGTCATTCCGCAGCGTAAGATTCACGCCGAGATTGCCAACAAACCAACTGCCAAAACTGGTACGAGGATCATTGTCACGGTGACGAGCAATGGAAAGAATATTCTTAGCGGAAGGTAAGGGGAGGCGCGACTTAACTAAGAACATTAGAATAACTCGTGGTTAAGAGTATTCTTTAAATTTGAATTTTCATCGTAGCACCAACTACAAGATGAGAAAGGAAGATGGCAAAATTACTGTGGAAGGTAACGGTAGCGTGAAGCTCGGTGAAAGCACCAAGTCTTCGTCGTTCAAGTACACTCGTCAAGAATTGACCAAGGAAGCCGACGGAGAAACTGGCATGGCTATTTTGCTAAATACGAATTTCGGACAGTTCGCCATTGTTGGGGAGCTGAAGCTATCGAACAAGGGAATTTACGTCTTCAACAGTTACTGCGAGCAGAGCAAGGACTGTGCCCACTTCAAGCTTCAATCGACTCTGGCCGACTCTGGTAACTGAAACGGATGTTCGATTTTAGATTTATCAGTGACAAAAGTGGCGTCCTCTCAAACGATAAATTCTCTTTTAGAGCTGACGCACTTGGATCATCAGATCACTGTTGAAGTTAATCTGAAGAAATTCAATGTGCCTGCCGAGTTTGGCTTGAAAACCAGTACGAAGACTGAAGGCTTCACCCTGGATCACACGGCCACTCTCTATCTGCACTCCTCCAAGGACAAGACCCAGTACACCTATCAGGTCTACGCTCATCCTAAAGAGTCAGGTAGATGACCTACCATTTATTTTATCGATTTCCCAACTATATAGGACTGATGACAGAATTTCTAATATTCTCATATACGAATGGGGATAATCATCGAAAATTAAAGTCGACGATATCTTCTGTGTAGCTGCGATTCTGACCATGCCGAAGCGCGAGGTGGCTCTGATCACAACGTTCGACGTGCCAAAGAACAAAAAGCATGGACCCTACAAGCTCGACGTTTCCCTTTACACGGACAGAAAATCACACCCGCAAGAAAAGTCCACCCTCTCTATTTTTGGTGATGTCACTGCCGAGAACAACGTTTACGCCCTGAACGGAGAAGCCAGAGTGACCTATCCGTCCCAACCAAAGGTAATACGGACGTAATTATATATTTGCAACGAAGTGGAACACATAAGAAAAGTTTGATTGAAATGAAAAACTTTTTTTGTCTTTCCTCGACAGGAATTCACCGTGAAAGGAGGAATACAGTATGGTGGTGAATATCTACTGAGTGCCACTCTGGAGGCTGATGTATTCGCAAAGAAGGCCCAAAAGATCAACGTGGCTGCTCATTTGACCAACGTTCAAGTTCCTCAAGGATACAACGTAACCGGAGCCCTCGAAGTTATCAGTCGTGGACAGCAACTGAAGGTCGATCTGCAGCAGCATCTAGCCATTACGACCAGTCAAATTGGTTTTGGATCTTTGCTCTGGTACACGGATGAACATCAGAAAACGAAGAATGTCGGAGTGCTCTTCTCTGCAAACCTTAAGGAGGTTCATCTCCTGATCAAGGCACCGGATGAAGATCTCGTCAAGGCGGATACCATCATGGATATATCGCCGAACTTACAGAAAATCGATAGCGAGATCGTTATTGCTGGTGATAAGCACGCCATCGTCAACTTCGAAGCTCGTGACTTGCAGACCTACAATTTCCTTTACTACCTCAAAGGCAATTAAAGACTCAGAATTAGATATATTTTAGGTAGGCATCTTCGGCTACACATCAATTTAATTGAAATCTTCTTTGCAGGTGTTCCAAAGAGTAAGATCACAGCCAGTGGCCGTTTCTCGCTTACCCAAATGCCGCAAGTGCACGCAGAGTCTCTGGTAAGTAGCCACCTCGTATTTGCAGTTCTTCGTCATTGGAGAATAATAAAAGGAAAAAAAGTTCGTCTCCTAACGTTTTATTTATATTTAAGGAATCGTTACGCAACCAAGCGATTGATCTCGCGAAACACCTGCAAGCGGCACTCAAGAGTATCGCCGAAGAAGTTGTAACGGAACTGAAGGATCTCTTGGAGCATCTGAAGAAAGCTCAGCCGAACCTGACGCCATTATTGCAACATTACGAAAACGAACTTGTCAAATTAAGAAACGAATTGCAAAGCGATCAGACTGTCAAGGAAATTCAAGCCACATTGAACAAATCTTTCGGCGGTATAATTGATGTTTTCGCAGACTCCGTAAATTACTTGGTCTCCCACCTGCAGGAACTTCGAAACCAATTGAACGTCGTCACGCAGAAGCTTAAGAATGCCATCGATTCCATTTATCCTCAGCTCCAGGAGTCCTACGAGAAGATCATCCAAGTTTTGATTCCCCTCTACGAAGAGTTCATCAAAACAGTCTCTATGTATATCAATGCAATCACGAAAGTTATTGCCGAAAACCAGAAGGAGCTTAAGGAAATTTTCGCTGTGGGCATTGAATTGATTCAGGACATCAACAAGGTCATCGGCACTACCATTGGCCAGATCGAGAAGGATCTCAGGGAATTCATTCTTATATTGATCCAGCAAATCAAAACTTTACCAATATCCGATTTCATTCGTGAGAAATATCAGCAGGCCCTGAATTATAAAATTCCTGAGGATACCTCGGCACAGGCTGTCAAGGAATTTCAAAGTATTTACGCCCAAGTGCAAAACGTTTTGCGCGACTTCCTTGCCAAGATGAAATCACAGCTGACTCCCGAGAACGTTATCAGGTTCATCGAAAACAACGTCACTCCGGACTTCAGCATCTTAAAGAAGATTCCTGGAATCGTTGCACCGAAGATTTCTCTTATCAATCTTGTGCTCAATCACGAACTGCCAACTCCGGTTGACGTATATTACACATACAGGTAAAGCGGAGCTGCCCCGAATGATTCGCGTGGAAGCTGTTCTTTAAATTGACTGAAACTCATTGTGACTTTAGGTCGGCCGGATCGCTTCGTGATATCGTGCCGCCATTCCCCAAAATTGGATTCATTGCCGACGGAGGTCAAATCTTTACGTTCGATGGCCGCCACGTTTCCTTAACCGGAAGCTGCAGTTACATTCTGGCGCAGGACGTCGTTGACGGAAACTTTTCGATTGTGGCCAATCTCGAGAATGGAAACATTCAGAGTATCACGCTTACCGAGCCCAATGAGAGCATAACGTATAAGACTGACGGATCGGTAAGTGACCATCCATCTCTGGCTAGGATGGAAATCCTACCTATCTGTTCTACCATTCTACCATTCTACCATTCTACCATTTTCAGGCAGGAAGCATCTCTTTCAGATCCGCGTCCCGCATTGAGTCTCTATATAAGTCTGTATTCGTGTTCTTAGATCCTGGTTAATGGGCGTCCTTCTGAATTTCCTGCAACTACAAAGAACCTTCGCGCTACGCATCTGCAACACATTATTAACGTCAAATCCAGCTATGGAGTTGAGATCCTCTGCGGACGCCACGTGCCTGAACTTTGCAGCATTCACATTTCTGGCTTCTATCTTGGCAAATTGCGTGGCCTACTTGGAAACGGGAACAACGAACCATGGGATGACTTGACTTTGCCATCTGGCAAGGTAAGCGAATTGTCTGTTATTTCTCGATTGTCTGTTATACCTATAGCTGCCCGCACTTTTCTTCGTCCGTTCGAGGCTAAAAAAACGTTTCGTCTCATTGGCAGGTTGCAGAAAACGAGGCTCAATTTGGCAATGCCTACAAATTGAGTTCCGGATGCGCGGACGCAGTACCTGCACCACGAGCCACGAAATCAAATCCTCTTTGCACAGAATTTTTCGCTGGCGCTTCTTCCCTGAGGTACGTGTGCTCGTTCACTCCAATTAATTAATCGAAACAGTAAGGCGCCATAACTCTTACAACTTTCAATACTTCCCTGCACAGAGATTACGTGATCGCTATAGCGTATCCTTTATTTTGTTTATCCCAGTGGCTGCTTCAACTACGTCGACTCAACGCCATTTCGTGAAGCCTGCAACCAAGTAGTCACGTCCAGCGGAAATACGCAGACTGCTTGTACGATAGCAACCGCCTATTCTTTGCGTTGCGCACAAATTGGAGTTTTCACGGGATTGCCATTGACTTGCGGTAAGAGCTTCCGAAACCTTAATTTGCAATTGAATTTGAAAAGTCTTTTCCACCAGCGGTTCACTGGAAATACATCTTGTGTCGTTATAGCTGGATCGTGCAAGATCGGCAGCAACGAAGTGGCAATCGGAGACACCTTCAGCGTGAAGATCCCTAAGAAGGAAGCGGATGTTGTATTCGTAGTCGAACAGGCCACTCAGAACGAGAAGGTCTTCAAGGAATTGATCGCTCCCCTACTGAGCGAAGTCAGGAACGAACTTAAACATAACGGAATCAAGTGAGCGTCCAATTCGATAAAAGAGCTGCAACCAATTGTGTCTTCAAAGAGGACAAATTAGGATACATTTTTTTTCTTTTTTTTCCTCTTAAAACAGAGACGTACACATTGGTGTTATTGGATACTCCGAGAACAGTGACGATCCGCCACAGCATTTTACCTACGGTGGTAGCAACAACATCGAGGGGGAGATCAAGAACATCAACTTCGAGAAGACCGAACCACATGTTACACTTGCGGTACCGGATTGCATTACCAAGGACTTATGAACGATTGTTATCACAATCGTATTATATTGTCCCGTCGTATGGACCGACGTATAGATTGCTCATTCGAACTCTTGCCTTTTATTTTTAGGAAGCAAAATCTGGTTCCGTAAAGGAGGCTCTGCTATATGCAAAACAGCAGTTGAACATGGAATTGGGAACTACAAAGCTGACCGAAGCCTACGAGGAGGCCATAAATTATCCCTTCAGACCAACCGCGGCCAAGGCTGTCATCGGCGTCATCGCGTCGCCCTGCGAGAAGAGCCCACTTCCGCTTTCCGTAAGGGCAAAATTAATAGCGATATACGTCAATTTTAGAGACTATTGCGAGCCGCACAGCAGTCGTATAGTTATTTTACTCTATACGTTTGTAGCTGCAGCAACTGCGTGTTCTCGTGGGACAGAAGATTTACCGTGATCGTGGTCTTACCTATTATCACATTTCATCTCTGGAGGATATCAAGGTCTCCGGTAAATCACAGAGGAATATTGTGGGATACGATGACGAAAGCGCGTACACGTTCGCTGACAGCAAGAAGAGGATCGTCGAAGGGAATGCTGATATCAGGAACAACCTGAATCTTGCGAGTAACGACGTCTGTGCGGAATTCGCCGTATCGGTAAGCAGATTAGTTTAAAATCACGAATATCGTGCTCAGCGTATTTCGAGAATGGCGATGAATTCAGAGCTGATTCGAAACATATGACTCGATTAGTCCGGAGGTGCCGCCTTCAGCACTTACAACTTCCTCGAGGCTAAGCCACATCAGAAGAAGCAATTTCTTCAAGTCGCATCCAGAAGGATAGCCAGTGGTCTCGTCAACGTCGACCTCGAGGAGGACTGCGTTTGCATGCAAAACTTTGGGCTATTCGCTACGCCAAAATGCAAGGTCACGAGTCGTAAGGAAAAGGAACCTCTGGCGGTGAGTAGTACCGCTTCTTTATTCTCTTCCGAGAGAGACGGTCTTATTCCGTTATAGCGCAGAGCAATGTCACAGGGGTCGCTGATCGATGGTTATTTTTTTTATTTTTTTACAGAGGCACACCAAGGGGGGAGTTAAGGGCTAACCAGGGTCTTTGAAATCCTGCGTATTACTATTATCGATTAGTTAGAACTATTGTGTTTGTTGCGTTACAGTTATGCTCTTACCATAATTTCCATACGCTCATAGTGCTGTATATTTCGGTCAGTCGCTTTAGCGAGCAACGGAGCGCGACGGTTATAAAGGGGCTAGGTCATAATTTATGGTAAATCGTATTATAATTCCAACGAGAGCATCGTAACTTGTATAATTTAATGAAGAATTCAAGAAATTTGTGAAACGATGGATTTCATTAATTTATGTACTCACTTAAATACACAGCGCTATGAGGCCCCCGTCAATCTTTTGTCATATCGAATGGAAAAATGATCATCATCCTTTAAATGGAGTTATTGTAATCTATAATAAGTCAATAAAGAATTCAATTTTTATGTGAGAATCGACTGAATTGCATTTGCCCGGGATCTTGAAACTATTTATCCTCTAGCCTGCTCGCAAGACAAATGAAGTCTTCTGTCGGACAGAAAAGTGACGCGGGAAGAAATTTGACTTTTGACGAAGCGGCCGTTTGGAGATTGAACGATCATTAAAATGTATCCACATCCAGCATTGCACAGTTTTATGCAAGGATGCGACGGCAAAATATCTGGAAAGATCCTAAATCGGATGATGGACGAGGGTAACAGTTATCTTATCGCGTATTAACCTAATTAATTATGAAAGCTGCAGCATCGATCAATTGGAATGTCAGCCATGTTCAAGGTAACGGATTGTCGAAACTCGGATGTTGGAATTTCACGCCTGTCGACGATGCAACCACAGTGTTACGCACCGTACGTGGACGTGACGCGGGCGAGATGCGGTTACCGAACGTTGGCCCTTCCAAAATTGGTAAGGAACGACAACTAGCAACGAGAGCGATCCTATTCGAGAGTGTGAGCGTAGGACGTTCCTGTGAGTTACGATTGACTTTTCCAGAAAAATGAATTGCACGCGGACGACCCATTGATCGTTCGCAGAGCAGTTACGACGATCGCGGATATCCTTGTAAATCCCGAAAAATTCTCCGAGGCGATGAAACTGCGGATTCCGGACAGGTGCTGAGTGCTTGCGTCCTCGTTAGAACGCACTCCCGAACGACTCCGCTGCTACTTCCTTTCCCACTTCCTTCTGCTTCGCGAGATAGAATGCCTCGGCTATCGGCTCCCGGCTTCCGTCTTCTTCTACGACTCTCAGCGCTTATCGTAGCTGCTAATTACTCCCCTATTTCCCGTTAGGGCTTCGTGCGATAAGTCGTCCGAGACACACCAGATCGAGGACGCGAGAGGATATCGTTTTTCCATGAAAACTTTCTTCCAGATTGTCGGATTTACTGGTGTCGCAAGACTCCTATCTCAGAGAACGAGTCGCAATGGCGTTCGTTACGATCGGCGGCCGATCGACGGGGAGGGAAGCGATCTTGAAGAACGCTTCGACCGTTTGCAACTTGTCGAAAGGCCTTGGGGATCGTTTGGCCGCCGTGCGCATAAAAATGGCACTGGCCGTCGAAATGTTATCCCGAGAAGCCTGCGGTGAGAACTCGAGAACTCGATTAGGAGAGCACAGCCTCGGGATTCAATATAGAATCGCCTTAATAATGCCTCTTCGAAATGATATCCTTCAGCTGCCGAGGATCTCTGCACCTACGGATTCGTAGAGTTGATCGTGAATCGACTTACGTTCGAAAAGAAAGCTATACTGGTAGGCTGATTTGGCAGGGCGAGGCCATCGACGATTGTGCCTATCGGATTTAATGACTTCTTCTTGTCAGGTGGTGCTGCTCGATATCCTGAAATCGCTGCTCGACCGGAAGCTCAAGTCGCACGCGATGGAAATCGACATCGTGGAGAAGTTGACGATCCTTCTGCGACGAAAGGACCAAGAAACTTTAGCAGGAGCACTCTCGTGTCTAGCTATTCTCTGCCAAGAATCTGCGGTGAAGCAAATAGTCATCGACAAGGACCTTTTTCCTCGTCTAAAGGACATGCTGGACGATCAAGTAGATTCGCAATCTGCGATCATTTTTCATTTCCCACCTGATGACGTAACACATTAAATTACAGAGAGCAGCAGTTCACTCGAAAGCTGCAACCGCCATCGCCTTCCTGACCACGACGACTCCGGGGAAGTTTCTAGCTTTGAAGCTGCAAATTATTGGGAGGCTCCTCGAACTGGCTGGCAGCCATCACTGTCGTCAATCGCACCTGATGGCCATCAAGGTTGGCAACAATGACCGCTCGTTTGAAATCGTTGCAATCTTTCAAATCGTCACGCGACAGTAGAAGCGAGACAGTCGTAGAACCTGAATGTCCTTCGATTTAGCATTTCTCAGGAGTGAATCACCGATCGCTAATCGAGTACTTGTACTGTCAATTACTATTTTTTCAATTCTCCTGGATTCTCCGATGACTTAATAATCGTTATTAATAGTTTCAGTTATTCCGGCGTTCGCGCAACACGAGAATTATTTCGCTCTGATACGTGAGTCAGGAATTCGAGATCGTAGACCCGACCGGTTATCGTTTATATCGGTTGCCTCTTGACTGTTTATTTCTTTAGTCGAATCCCCGAAAAAGCGATTTCGTCTGGCGGAAGTCGTTGTCCTGGTTTCGTTACTTTGGCTTTCAAAACAAGATCATAATGTTCCTTTGTTCTCGGCAGCGACTCTGTTTCTTTTTCATGAGATTTCAGAGAAACGCCTAATTGTTTCTGCTCGTTTCTTTTTCAGGCTCTGACTAACATTTCCGAAGCGCCGGAGGGAAGATCTATTCTCACAACTAACTCCCACATCACGTTCATAGAAAACATAGATACTTGCAAAGATATGGATACTGAAAAACACAAACAAATTCTTTTAAATTGTCTCTTATGGCGACCGTAATGATCTGCTGTGTCAAAAATATAACCGTTCGATGGTAATTAATCTTAGGGGAGAAATTATAGAGGGCAAAAGGTGAATTTCAGAGACTCGAAACTAATGGATTCGCAATTGAACAGAGTATAGATTCTACCGGCATGTCTCACCACCCGTATTTCTGTGCGTCCTGCAGTCCTCCGATAGGACCACGACACTCATCCCCGATACATGTAATTTGCCTACGCAACGTGTACGGCCACAAGCGCCTTTCGAATTCTGCGAACTCTACAAATTCTATAAATTCAGCACAATTTATTTTTCCTTTCCGATACAGGAAGAAAATCAACTCTTCGTATCTACAAATATATACGTTTGAGACATTTATTCGTGAAAAGAGATGCTTTTGATTTAACACTCGCAATGACGGAATAATGAAATTTAATTAACGGTTAGCCTAAGCGGTTTGTGTGCCGTGAATTTTCGAATGTCCTTGTACTGTTTCGTAAGACCGCGCACTCGTGCGGCTATGAATTATTCGTACTGTCCAAGGTAAAAGGCTATCGCCGATGCGGCCGACACTTCCGGCGTGCAAATTCACCAAATGGACAAACGTTGTAAGTCTAAAAGACAATAAGCTGGAACGAGATGCAAAAAATAGCAAAGTCTTTTACATTCGGAACGGTAGTGGAATTTCCAAAATATTTCGCTTCGGTTCAGAGTCTACCTCCTGAGCTCGTACAATTAATAATCCCAATGGAATGTTATGACTTCGAGAGAGCGAGTGAAACCACCGAGGATTTACATAGGATCACTGACATTTCTCCGCTGCGTCTCTTTGCAGCTCGTCCGTGCGATTTCGACACTCGTACTGGATTTTTAAAGGTAATCCAGTGGACTCGATCGCATCTAAAAGATAAAAGGGTGAACTTTTAGAAAGCCGAATAGTCATCTTTGCGTCTCAGGAGAAGGATGGGCGTGTCGCGATCAATTCGCAGCAGTGCAATTGACAGCACCTTGACGAAATATCCCTATTACCCGACGTGCACGTTCAACTAGGTATTTTATATTGCTCGCGTTGCTTTCTGTCTTTTCGACTACGACCGATCAGAGTTTACAGGACTCGAGGTACTCGCTCTTGACTTCGGGATTTCGCCACCAGAGAGGCCATCCGCGCACGTAGACTGATCGTCATCCATACGAGATTCGGGCGAGGCCCGCGAAATGCATAAAAGACGTTTCGGGACTATGACCTCCCACTTCCCTGCGACGCAGAGAGCTTCTCTGACCCGATGCCGGATCCTCCGAACTCTGAAGAGGGGCGCGTTGAGTGCTGGGAGTAGGAGGAGGAGGAGGAGGAGGAGGAGGAGAGGGGGGAGAGGGAATTTACAATTAGCACCGTTCTAATCCTCTTTCCTCTATTGGCACTCGGGCGATTGCTGGTTCGGAAAGCCCCGAAATTTCACAGTCTTACATACGTACGTTCGCACTAAAGTTCTTTCTTGCAAATTATCAAGATAACCGTTATTATATTCCTATGTCTCTCTTTTCGTAAATATCCTGTAAGTTTGGACATATTTTGAATCCCGCAACTTCATCTGCCAAACGCATGCGTTATTGTTGGATGACTTACGATTAGTTCTATAATAACCAAAATAATCCTTTTTAATCCTTCAGTTAAGTAAACAATCGATATCTCGAACGAAAAGTAATAATGGTTACGAGTTGACGGTCGATGTTGAAATGCTTATCTCAAATGAATATATCTATACAAAATACGGTGCCTGCGTGTGCGTGAGTACAACCCGCCATTTCGTCCGGAAACTGTTCGGATAAAGGGTGCACATAAAAGAAAAATATTGCTGTCCTAAATAAGCAGCATTAATTAGGAAGAGCCACATTAATTATTATTGGGCTATGTGCAATATTTTCCTGACAGCCTTGTACTACGGTTTAGAGGACTAATTACTTTTATGACCGGTACGGGTGACCACATTGTTCGAGCCGAACCTCTTTTGAATATACGCTGGTATTTCCCAAAGGGAATACCAAGGGGGCAATCCACAACCCGTATAAAACCAGCTGAAATTGTGCTTTCATTATCACCAATGGACTCTTTTATCAAATGACATATGCGACAGTTAAAACTTCGACGGTTCCATGACTCAACGATTAATCTCAAAGATTCTAAAGTCTACAGACGCATCGAGATGCCACGCGAAGCGTCAATAGCAGATGGAAGTGGAGAAGCATGAAGCATCTTGCTAACTTTATTTACACAGGGTTATTCACGATTATAGAGAAGCACCGTAAGTTTCTCGGTACCATCGGGAGAGCGGGCATAAATTATCAAGGTCTTTCACACATCTCAGTGAGACGATCAGCGTCTCGCGTGGCTGCAGCAATCAATTACAATAACGAAAGCTGCAAACGTGCGCCCGAGTGCCGCGCTGCCGCCTGATTCCCAGGCAACCAGCTAAGTGTCAATCCGGACGGATAAGCAGGCAGGCAACCAGCAGTCTACAATTGCGAGGCGCCCCCCGCGCGCGTCGCGCCTTTCATCGGTCGCAGCATCCAAACGACCGTTCGTTTGAAGTTAGATGCTTCGAGTTATACCGTAAATTTTATGTTTACGTTTCGTTTCGCATGAAAAACGTCGATTGCTTGCTACGTCAGATTTGTGGAAATTTTCGTTCAAGATAATCGGCAGCTCGAGATCGAAGAAAGCATCATAACAAAAAAGTGGGATTTTCCCAGCGTATTTAAAATAATCAATCCAATTATCCGAAAATTGCGACTCGGCTTGTCGAAGCGACTTTGTCCCCTAATAAGAAATGAACGTACCCATCGACTGGTGTGATCCAATGAATTCGGCCGGAAGTAGATAAATGGATTTTGGAAAGCCATTGCGAGTCATTGTCTTAGGTATTTCGAGATGCTTCTTTAAAATGGGCCTTCTTTGGTTGCGCCCGTAAGATCGTTTTTCTCGCCTGTAGCAAGCAGTCGCCGCTCTTTGTCAGACGAGTGTGGAGGTTCATCGATGAAATTTACTCGTATGCGAGCCATGTGGCAGAGCACGCTGTGGTCGATCGGTACGCGAGAGCAGCTAAGTACGTGAGTAACGTACGCAACGTATCTACGCACTTTGTTACGTCATAGGCGCGTGTAGATGAACAGTACTCGGAAATCCTGTAACTGACTGTACCGAGGACTTTTGACAAAAAATGATAATTTTACGTATTTCCCATATAAACGCAATATACATACATCTATCCCACATGGATCTCACATCGGTAGGTGTGTGTATGCTTTGCGTAGTGTTCTTGGATGTAGTTAAAGGTCGATTCACGCTATGCGTAACGTCAAGCGTACGACAAGCAGCGGCAGCGTCACGTCGAAATATAATTTAGTAGATTTCAAAGGGCGAAATTCCCACGGACCATGATTGCAATCGACCAGTCTGATCGGCGGGACTTTCGTCGACGTTACATATATATAGCGCGAGTCGACCTTAAACCTTAACTACGAATGTCTGAATTTAGGAATATAACTCACAAGACGAGGCCTGCGAGACCTCAATGGGTGAGGCTGGATTGCAAGGCTACACAGGGAATAAAATCGTTGAAAAGTAGTGTTTTACATCGTTCTCCTCCGACTATAGGTATCAAATACTAATTATCCGGTAGATGTTCTTTTGGTTCTTTGAAAATGTATGTATTCGTTGTTAGAGACAAATTCGACAGGAGGACTGAACATAAAATATAAAATTGGTGAGGTCTGTTGGACGTCCCGCGGCACTGCGCCCGTGTAGTTAAGGGTTAATTCACACTGAAAAAGAATCTCCGGAAGCCAGCACACGCATGTTGGGAAGAAGAAACGCCCGCTGTGCGTCTCTTATCGATGCTTCGATTCGTCAGTAGTACATAACATGCGTTGTGTATCGTCATCAGTCATCGTTCATTTCACTATCATTCGCGTCATTGCGTAGATTCCCAAGGCAGGATTTGTATTGGTGGTGGGGGCAGAAGCGCGGTAAATACGAGTGCAAGCCAATACGAGAGCCAGTCGAGTCGAGACGCTCGGTTTGTCAACTTCTGTGGTGCCTCTCGTGTAAAATCGCTGTCTACGTGCGTACATGCTGAGCCGAGGAACACCAAGTTCTTAAGATTTCGGGAACGTTTATATTTCGTTATTGGGAGTTCAAAATTCAGGTGGCACAAATTATTTATAAATGACTGGCACGTGTATGCTGTTCGTATGCTGGACTTCTATCACCGGTTAAAAATAGCAAGTATCGAGAAGCATTTGTGAAATACGGGAGTGAGAAAAGTGTCAACATTGCAAAGCAACATTTTTCAGTACTTGGTGGAAAAATTAGTAACTCGAAGTTGAAATACAGCCTGTGTAAAGTGACAGGATAACGCGGTAGGTAAGAGCAATTTACGTTTACTGATATTACAGACTACGTACATAAGCCCCCATATCGTTCTTTTACTTGTATCATCTAAATCTAATCCTGAGCGATCCTTACAGTCGCGAGCGACTACGTAATGAGGAGGATATGGTGACAGTCTTGAGAATTGAGAGTGGCTACGAGTCAAGTTTAACGGGCGACCTTGCAATTCCTTTCTCGTGAAATATTGGCATCGAACGATTGTCGAGCATCTTAAAAAAGTCGTTTAATCGCGAGTCGCGCGAAACATTCAAATTTTGCAGGAGTTTAATTTTTTCGGGAATAAATCTGATTGACTGTCGGTTGAGTCAACAGAAAGTCGGAGACCACGCGAATTAACACTTGAGTGACGTCCTCCTGTAAATTGTCCGCTAGGACTTCTCGTCTAAAACTTACGACGAACCAAGCACACTATGCATTAAAAACGCACTGTCTACAATGTTCCTCCACGCTCAATGTTCGCTGTGTCTTTTGTGTTATATAAAGGTAGGAGCTGTCATTAATATTTTAGTTTTACATTTACTAAAGAAAACGAGAAACGTACGAGTTCGCCGCGTCGTAGCTAATTTAGGATTGGTCAAGCGGGTCGCATGCTTTCTCTCTCTTTGCATTCTCCTGATCTGATGCAACTGCCTTGCATTTCATTGTAAATAAAGGCTCCTCCGTAGATCGTCGCTCTGTGTTACGTAAGAACTCATCCACAGTGCGGTCTACCCTTTCCTGTTAACATTCTAATTCTTGTTAGTAGCAAGTTTCTGCTTTGCGTCTGAGAGACATGCGCTGTGATAAAGGGATTTGTAGATGACTACCTTAAAATTACAACGACTAACTGACCATCGAAGACAGCGGGCTCTTTTGACCTGTCGGAAATTACGTACGAATGTATGTTCGCGAAAGTCGTTTACTCGGTGATGCGTCGGTAAAAAGAAATAGAAGTCGCAGATTTTTCGAAAGAGCAATTCGCTAGTTTTACGGTTATGTGACGCAGTAAGTTTTCATTTGTTCGAACCGGCATTTGTTCCGGCGTTGAACCTTGAATAAGAATGAATGTCAAGCGCTCCTCCAATCTGCTCGATAGATACAACACCCCATTGTTCTCGTCCGACTAAACCCTCACAACTTTCGACTCCCGCGACCCTGGCCCTGTTTTATTCAATACTGTGCACACCTAAAGCATCGCTGAAAACTTCTTCGAGTCCCTACAGGAGGAGGAACATTCATGGAGAAATTGTCAGTACCATTACTGCATGTCATGCATGACATGCATAATGTAGAATGGTCGTGGCTCACGCAACCCTTCGAACCAAATTATTTCTAAACGAAAATACCTGAAAGTTGCATGCTGCAAGTATTTCATTTCGCGATCGGATCTCCATCGACGTGTCTGCATAGCGTCGTAACTGTTGCAACTATTGTCTATCACCAGGCGTGCATCTTCATTCTCGATTTACCCACGACGCTGGACTGATTATCCATCCGTAGGATTGTCCACGTAAACGGCGGGTCTGAACGTGGGCGGGAAATAATCAATTTCCAAAGGACGCGCCTGTCCTTCTGCAAGTAACCGTAGTCGGAGGAACGGGAGCGTTGGGCTCACGCGAATTCAGTCCGCCTCCTCCATCGCGCTTTCTCTACCACCTCTTTCTATCTATCGACCGAAATCTATTGATTTTCCCTCCTGGAAATAACGTATAAAGGACGAGGCTTATGAAATGGCTTTGTGATACTTCAGGTGCAAACGGTTGGCAGGACTGAGCGTAAAAAATGCCTTAAGAGGGAATTTACGTGGGAAGATTTAGGAGGTACTGGATGTTATACCTAGCATTTTCAATCCCATTAACCATCTTATTTAACAAGTTGCCGCGGTTGCGTAAAATATCTTTTGCTGCCTTTATACGAATTGAAGAGGCTTTCACCGAAATTCTTAAGAGCGTCGCGTGGGTGACTTTTTACATAACTAGGTGCCGTCCTCCGATCCGGTTGACACAGTCGCTCGCGTTGACGTTAAGAAGAATTACGAAGGATGATGTAGTCGTGTCATCAGTACCTAATCTTGCTCAAATGACAATAAAAATAGGCTGCACACGAAGGACGCATTTAAAAGCGCAAGAGTTTTTAGAGCCGGCAGTGGTGTTGCGCAAAAGAGAAAGAAATAAAAATGACAACATAATTACAACAATAAAATGAATTGGAGAAGGATTTTCGTGACTTCTTTGTTGGCGACTTGTTCTTGTGGCTGTAACGGCCACTTGGTCACATATTGTATATCGGAAACGATGCTCGATATTTATAACTCAATATCGCACGGCCCATATTATACGTGAAGCGAGTATCGGCTTTGGGCGGAGGGGGGGGGGGAGTCATTTGCATAACGATAGAACAAGGATGATAAAGCGGCTCTCATAACCCACATGAGTCATAGGGGAAGCTTCCTCGGGAACGAAGTTGAATGTCGAACGTCCAATTTCATCAATTACTTCCGCCTATTTGTATCGGATTCTGGAATTTTTGAGCATTTCGTCAAAACGGGAATTCCGAACAAGGTCAAGGTAACGTAGTTCGGTGTGCATAGATGTACGACGCAAGCAACGTTATATTTTTAGAAGAATTCTTCGCATCCCTTTATTGTCCTGAAGTCGATCGTAGCTTGTATAAAAATTTGATGTAGGACGTTTAATTCAACGGAATTTTGATGTTTTCAAAACTCGCGTTTCAGAAATGAAGCTACTGGTGCTACTCAACGTGCTGGTCTCCTGGTGCAGCAGCCAGCTCATCTATCCGGACCAACTAGAGATGATGAGAACGTCCTCGGCAAGCTCGTTGTCTCACTCTTTGACAGCTGGTCAGCCTAAGCAGGCGCAGGCGCCTGTTCTCGAGCAAACCGCATTCTTGCAATACGCGTTTCCGGTTGCTTCGGCCGCAGCTGCAGCACCACTTCCAGCAGCGCAAGCCGCGATTCCGCTGCAGGAGCCGTGGGACACGCATGTGAGTTATTCCTTCTGTTTCCTTCCTCGTAATCGCATCGTTCATTCAATTGAACACTCATTGAATACTCATTTTCGTAGTATAATCTCCGTCCGCCTCTCAATATTTCGGTGATATCTGTTGTTTTAGGTTAACGAAATCATTTCGCGGGGCATTATGAAATTCACGCTGGATATGGATCACGTAATTTCCAATACCAATGTTTCTCCCGATTCCGCCGGACAAGAGAATGTTATTTTTTCTCCATTGAGTCTCGCCGGTGCTTTGGCCTTGGTTCTCTTGGGATCCTCGGGCAGGACTTTCAACGAAGTCTCTAGGATTTTGGGTTTGGAGGCGGGTGTCGACATCTCGAGACACTCCGAGGTCGTGCATCAGATGTTCGGTGCACTTCTGTCGAAAGTGGATGATACGCCGAACTCTTATGGGCCTCAAACTGCCTTTGCAAGTGGAATTTTCGTTCAGGATGGCTACCCGATCAGACCTGAATTCAAAGCTGTCAGCCAGACAATCTATAAGAGTGAGGTTGTAAATCTAGATTTCCGGAATCGAGGAGGCGAGGCGGAACAGGCTATCAATTCGTGGGTTAATCAGAGGACCAGGGGAAAAATTATGAATATACTGAATGATTTGCCCAGACCGGAAACCAACGTTATTATTGCTTCCGCTTTGTACTTTAATGGAGAGTGGAATCAGTACTTCATTGATGGCGCAACTAGAAGGTTAGTAACGACTTTATTTGATTGTCGATCATTTTAATAATTTGAAATATTTTAAGATGATATGTACTTTGATTATAGGAAATCGTTCACTGTTTTTCCTGGAAAAACCATCGAGGTAGATATGATGTATAATGCCGGCGAGTTTCCGTTTTATGAAGACAAACAGTTGGGGGGAAAAATTGTTAGTTTACCCTACAAGGGTGGCGATGTAAGAGTCTTCTTTTTTTTTTTTCATTGTTCCAATATAAAGCAGCGCAGGCTCGTACAGAACTTAAGAATTCTCTTGTTATCTTCAGGTGACGATGTATGTCGTTCTGCCGAATTCCAAGGAACCAGGAGCATTAAGAAACCTCAAGTCTCGCCTAAATCGCAATGTCCTAGAAAGTTGGATCAATGGCATGATAAATCAGACGTGCATTATCGGTCTTCCCCGCATGAAGCTCTCAAGCACCCTCAGCCTGAGCAAGGCGCTTCAGTCCTTGGGTTTGACTTCATTGTTCGATCCTGAAATAGCAGATCTGAGCATTCTATCACCAGGATTGGGAATAAATTCAGGATCGTCGATCCTACAGACGCAACCACAACGACCTGTAATCCCGCAGCAAAACTTGAATTCTCAGAGTCCGAGTCAGGACAGTTTTATATTTCCACGTTTTGGAGAAAACAGTGAAAATGGCACGAAGTTAGCAGGAGCCCCGACAGCCACTTCCACCAAGAAAAACTTCTTCAGGTACGAGGATAAGGCCGGTCGTTATCGCGTAGAACAATGGGCAACTGGGTTTACCATTAAAAGGATACGGAGAGCCATCCGCGAGAAGCAACGTAGCGAGCGTCTCCAAGAGGAGGATAAGAAGGAGGAAGAGAAGGCCGATAACGTCAAAGTCAAGGAGAAACGTGATGAACTCTTGCGAAGTAACGTTGACATCTCTAGGAAGCGAGCAGTCCATCTGGATGAACGTCCTGCAGGTCGGACAAAGAGGAGAATCGCGAACTTGGGGCAGGACAAGCATCACTTTAAAGATCAAGAAAACACTCGGCAACGACACGTGAGACAGGTTAGGCCCATCGACAGTGACTTCTTAAAATATCTGGAAGGTCAGAACATTCCGTCGTTCGGTCTAGACGCGATCAGGATGAGTGCGAACCTTAGAAATCCGGGTCTTTACGCAGAAGATGTGCTGCACAAAGTGGAGATTGAAGTGACGGAGAAGGGGACCGAAGCCGCAGGTGCAACGTCGGTAATTCTCACAAAGGACGGTAATCAGAAGAGGCTCGTTGCCGATCATCCATTCCTGTTTTTCATACGTCACGAGCCCACAAAGCTTCTCCTCTTCTGGGGCACCGTGAATACGCCGACACCGAATTTTCCTCGAGGTTAAACCTGAGCCGCGGATTCCTTACGGGACAAAGAGAAAACAGCAACTTTCGAATTTTGGTCTTTCCCTCGAAGCGAGAGGAAACGTAGAAACATTGAAAACGGTAGAGACTCACGAACTGGCATAGCCGCGTGAGTAACACAGTTTCGTTATCGAGAATAAGGAGAATTTATAACCGTTGTCGTTGCATGTCCACCGTACTAAAAGTAGTGCAACGCACCCGAGAACGCACAATGTTAGAAAGCGTGTATCACACGTTTAGTCGGCGAATAAGCCTCTAACCACTAGAAAAATTGTATTTCGTCATAGACGGCACCAATCGTCCTGATGCTTAGCCCCTCTCGGCATAGATTTAGTGCATCGGCAAGAGATTTGCCGCAAAACTATAGACATTCTATTGTGAATCGTGAATGCTGCTGGCAGAACTTTTGTCGTGATTCCCCATCGAAGATTACAGTAGGATACAGTAGGGTCGCGTTTTCGCCCTGATCGTTGGTACTATCCCGAGGTACGACCGTATGTGAGACATTCGCGCAATTACATGTGTGAGAATGTACCTGTGTGTCCGTAAAATCGTATGAAATTGTAATTACATTTTGCTCGTTACACTTTGCATTGATTTACCTGTATAGACAATAGAGACCGTATAGTCCTAAAATTATCGGGAGCTATGGTTGTATTACATGAAAAGTAAATTAACCTACGCTTCTATTACCATGATCATTGTTTCTTTAATTCTTGTTATTTAAGCGAAATGTGATCCGTTGATGTGTCGCAGCGAATTTTAAACTATATTCTAGCGCTTATTGCCTTACACAAGAATATCTGTCAGGTACGGCTGTATTACTATGTAGAATGAAAGTTGATGGAACGATTGTGATAATCATTGTAAAAGAGTGGAGACTTGGAAAAATTTGGCGAAATAGAATCGCGATATATTTACACGGAATTAATGAGATATCGAAATCGGAGATGATGCCTCCTCGACGTACGCAATCATTGTGATACCATATACTTCTATTTATTTCATAATAAATATGCATATGCCATGTGCGTTACACTATTATCGAATTTATTATCGATCTCAGCCTGTCCGTTCGCGACAGAGGGACCACCGATTACCTCGTATGCATAGTATGCATAAAATGGGCAAATGTAGGTGAGTCGTAAGTATTGTTATTCTTCATGGACTCGAGTATATAAATTCATATGAGCTTTTCGTAACGAAGTCGAAGGTTTCTCCGATACGAATGACTGATCGCTAAACCGGGCACAAAAGATTTCACAAACTATCGAAAGAGCGTATAAATTATCAGATAAGCACTCGTGCTTCGCATAATGATTTTGAGATTAATCGATTGAGGTATTCTTTTCCGAAAGTGCCTCAACGACTGAAACATAGACTCTCTGTACATTAGTAAGCATCTATAGAGCGCATTTAGTTTGCTTATAGGAAGCTTTAAAAATCTGTTAAATCGTGTACGATGTCGATCTTCCTGGCTCCGTGGAATCCATCAGCGCCTTCCGATTCCATTGAGATTCTGAAAATCTCAGCCTAAAATCCAGCACTGAACGATCCCACTGTCGAATTCGAAATCTCACTGGTGCAGAATCAGGACGACGCTCGTCAAAGTTCCTCGTAATCGTTGGGCTTGGCCAGAGTAAAATCGAGAACCTCGTCGGAAGTGAGAAACCTGACGTCACTGTCCTCCGAGAGTCCGGAATCTTGGGCGCCTCTCTTGTAGCTTTTTCTCTTGCGAAGAATGACCAGCGCTATCGCAGTGGTTATCGCGAGTCCTGCCAGCGTGCCGATAACGATACCGACGGTTCCTGCGAGGCTCAGTGGCGACGGCTCGTTGTGCAGCGGCGCCGCGATCTCGATGTGCACGTCAGAGTCTGCAGCAATCGAGAGAAAGGCATTATTATCACTGTCACGAGTAAGAGTTTTCACGCGAGAACCATTTGAAATCTCGATCGATTCGAAAAACTTACCAGTCCGATATGCCGGCTTCTTATCGTCGAGCGTCGTTACGGAACGGCTCGTCGTAGTATTGATGATTTTTGACGTAATTGTTCGTGATGTGGAAACCACGAAGGATTTTCTTGTGCTGGAGGTGATTATTGACTTCTCAGTTACGGGTTTTGGTTTCTCAGATGGATTTGGAGTGTCTTCTGGGTCGATGTCGTCCTTGGGAATTATTGGAATAATATTCTTGGCGGGATCCTTCGTAGGAACGATCGGCTTCTCGCTGACAGGCGATTCCCTTGGTTTCGTGGTGCTGCCCGCCATTGTTCCTGTTCTCGGAATCGGTTCCGTAATTCCATCAGTGTCTGTTGAATTTTCTGTATAAACCGAAATCACCGGTGAACTTGCCCACTTGCCTTGCCAGTAATAATTCGATAGAGTATAAAAGGAGTTGACGCGTTAACGCAGCGACTTATATATGTATATATATATATATATATATTATTTGAGGATTACCTAGAACGCAATATTCTGCGTAGTCTGGACAGCAGAGGGAATTCTCCGCGCAGTCGACAGTGCACTGACACAGATCCATCGACATCGGCTGGACCACGGTGGACGCACTCGAACCGAAGCACCTTCCTCGACAGGATTGCATGGCATTGACGATCTCAACCTGATCTGAAGTAAATTTAACAATTTTCAACTGAGTAATATTTATATCGTACTACTGTTGAGTTCAGTCGAGCAAAGAATAGATTTTCCATTTGAAACTGATATTTGATCAAGTCGAAAGGATCAAGAAAACTCGTGTCACGAATGACTATAGGGGCAGCAAGATACGAAGATACTCGGCGGGAAGTAAAAAAAGAAATGGACTTATTAAACTCAGGAGAAAGTACCGTCGCTCGCGGTCGTGCCGGTCGTGTCGCTCGACGTCTCGTTCTTCAGGATGCACTGATCGCCATGTAAAATCGCTACGTCATCGATTGCTATGTCGCTCACGTAACTCGAGCCTCTGATGCCTTCTATTATTATCTGAAGCAATAGCGATTACGCGCAAGTATTAAAGCATAGGAAGAATCGATCGAGGAGCTATCGAAGATCCTTAATCGATGGAGCACTCGATACTCGAGTGGTTGGCTGGGAAATTGAAAAGAAAAATGTCAACTCACTTGAAAGCTAACGTTGCTCTCGGGAAGATCGAAGAGGCCACGGAGCCACTGATTTCCTTGATTTCCCTGTCTCCGAAACATCAGCTGAGGAAGACTCGACGTTTCCGGTTTGAAGTAAACTTGAAGAGCTCCGATGGTCTTGCCGTACATGTGGTACCTACCCGTCAAATTATAAAAGTCCACGTGAATTTGAAAATGGCCAAAATCACTGAGAGGAAGGCAAACAGAGAATGTAAAGCATAAAGATAGAAGAGCGGAAAGCAAATTGCCAACCAGAAGGAGAAGCATCCGCTCTGGGTGAGTGACGCATTGTAGAGTGGAGAAAAAATCCTCGCTGTTTCGTTCTCGAGACGGCCGGACGCTTCGACGTACAAATAGTATCCTGAAAGAGAATAGAAGAACTGCTGGAACGAGAAGTGAAAAAGAGATTTCGAAGTAGAGGAAGATGGAGCTGCTGCGTACCATCGTTTCCGGCTCCCAAAGTATGGTCGTGCGAAGGTCCCGTTCCTATGTGCCAGCTCGGAGTCTGAAAATTGTGCCTGATCCAATCGAAATCATGCGTCGGATCCTCTTCCCACCAGCAAAGATCCGGTTTTTCGAAATCGCAGCTGGTCGGCGCCGTGGCGGTCGTGTCTTAAAAAATGTCGCTTGCTACACATCCTCTCGCGATCGTTACCTTGGAAATAACTTATTGTTTTGGTAAAATACCTCTGCAATAGGGGGCCGTGTCGTTCCAGTTGCGACCGTCGCAATAAATTTCCGAAGTACCGATCAGTTGGTAGCCCGGCTCGCAGAAGTATGTCATCACTGCGCCATTGAACTTGGGCGCGAGCAGCGCGTGTTCCGGTTGGGGAAGCGTTGGACACTCGGAATCTATTATAAAATTAGAATCGATAGTCCAGAGTGTATGGCAGTTGATCGGTAAACAGGTCGAACGATTATTGGATTATTCGAACAGGCTAAAGCAGAAATTACATCGAGTTGGAAGCATCGGTGATAAAGAGGAGCCTGCATAGAAGAGATATGTTCGGCGCTCGTACGGCTGTGCCGCGTTTCATGCAAACGAGCACAGCCATGGTATAGTCCGTGCAAGTCTCTGATAAAAAAGCCAACATTTCTTTGTCGTGTTAATTTCGGACGAGATGCATCCGAAAGACAGGAGCCGTATCGCGTCGCATAATCGGATGCGATAGAAAAGTTATCAGCGAATAATAGAAAATAAATATTAAAATGAAAAGCCGAAGCCTTCGATGCGAAGTGTCGAAGGAATGGTTTAAGGCTGGACCATGGGTAGATACTTACTGACGCAAACGGGAGCCGGCGTGTCCCACCTTCCGCGAATACACGTGGAATATCTGTTGCCGACAAGTTTGAATCCCTCGTTGCAAATGAACCGCACGATCCTCCCTCGAGATCTTCCGCGAACCTTCCCGTTGGCCAACTGTTTTATTTGACATTTACCTGAGAGAAAATTAAACTGGCAGCTTTCGTTACCGTCTCGCCATTCGTTCCTCCGCTCATCGGAACGAGACAGCTTTATTTTAAAGATTTCCTACAATATAGAATCTTAATAGGATGACGATCGAGGGGAATCGTGATACGCGAGACTCGAGTGCTGCAGACTCCGATGCTCCTGCGCCTCTACACTTTTTCACCGCCCTGTCGAAACTTAAATTCCTCCGTTTAATTGAACAAACGCCGTGCGAAATTGCAAATTTCGATGCGATTCATTTACATAATGTCAATGGGACGCGTATCGAATGGCGCAGCGCCTATTACTCTTTTATACATGTATATACCGTGTTGAATTAACATTCGTAAACATTAACATGTCCCACTTGACTCTCCCGTTTCAATTGGTTAATCGATACTTTCCGATACTGGCCCGAAACTCTATCGAGCCATTCAGGAACGGCCGAACGATCCTGCCGAGCTGCAGGACCAACGAATGCCAACGAATGTCCGAGTTTTCGTAATCCGAAGCAATATCATGTTCCAGTCCGCAATTTTAATAATTTTCAAGGTTCCGAATATGGAATTGACTGTTAACACTGAAAACAATAAAATAATGACGACGCTTGCACGCATGCAGTAAAATGATATCGCAATTGAGGCTCTTTTTAAATTGGCGAGAGAGCGAAACGCGGGCTCATTAAAACAGAGCTGCAGCGATGCACGAGCAAACAGTTTGGATTTTAAGGGTTAACCGCGAGTTTGACAAAAGACAATTTTTATTTCTTTTATTTCTTCATTTCTTTCTTTAATGTTTTCTTTCGAAAGAACTTCCAAACACCTGCCATTGCAATTAAAGAGAATTTTCATTAAACCAAAACGAAAGGACGCGGAAGACGCCATCGCATACTCACTGGGCAATTGCCAGGAAGCTTCGAAGCAGAGTCCAATAGAAACGAGGATAATCGCTGTGGTGCATTTCATCTTAAATTGTATCCTTGCAGACTGCTTCGACACTCCACATCACTCGGCCACACAATCGCTCGATCGTTCAGTTCAGAGATGCAGCTTTTTTTCTTCACCGTTAACTATTCTTTGCGAATAAGAATTCGTAAAGTATTCTATCGGATCGGTTGGCTGGCTGGCTGGCTGGCTGTTTCCCGATGATGCACTTGCAACGTGAAAACTGTCCGCTCGGTCAAGGAGAGAATCGGAGTCACTGGAGGAAAACGTCGGCAGCTACTGGGACTCTGAATTGTAAAAATACAGTTCGCACCGTGTCGACTGACCGCCTTTAAATATGAGTGGTTTAAGCTCCCGGTATTGACACTCTTCCGGACGAGGAGGCGGAGACACTACTTCCGCTCGTGCGTGTCTGTAACTGCTAACTATCTCTGTTGATGACGATAAGAAACCTATCAGGCCTTGACGGCAGTTTCCGCTAACGGATTTCATCTTGTTTTGGTCATTCGCACTGGATGCGCTTCCCTTTCTAGATGCTTCGTTAAAAGAAAATTTACATTTGCTATTCTACGCGTCATCATCGATTCCCACCTATCCGGAAGAAATATAGAGGATCCGAGAAACATCTTCGGGGAAAGGTTCGTTTTGACGAACCTTTGATTGCCTGAATTAAGGAAAATATAAAAATTATTTTGCTTTGAACTTGTCACCCAAAAAACTGGCGGTTCACAGAGTCAAAGAAAAATAATATAGTCAGTATAAATTCGTGTACAGTATAGCATTAGTAATGTGGTAGAAGGAGAAGGAAGAAGAACAGAGAGAGAGAGAGAGAAAAGGCAGTAAAAAATGCCCAAACGAGATTAAGTTTCCGGATGCGTTGCCCATATTGCTGATACGGTGCAGGACTAAGCGTCGAATGGGCGCCACTGTTTCCTGCGACAGATTGCAAATCTCGTCCTTCGATAGGCCAATTGCTAATTGTCTGTTGCTCCCGCGCTCGAGAAATCGGAGAATCGGGAAATTTGCGGTATTTAAGCAGCTTCCCTATCATTATGAAGTCACGGCAAGTCGATCCGTCAGCCGATAACTCGAGTGACTTCTGGGAGGAGCATGGAAAAGAATAAAAAAAATGGATGAATTCGAGTGGTCTGGGAAGCTCGATCCGTTGGAAAAGCGCGCCAGTGAATAACAGGACTTTTTACAAAATCGTACTGCAGGAAAACACAATGGGCGTTCTTAATCGGACAGAGACGATGATTCCTTTATGGAAAGTATTTGATTGCCATTCGGACGAACTTGGCGGTTGAAGGTAGTCATGCGAAAACTCGAGAAATTCAATTAAATCGTAACACTGTGTACTCACGTTCGTCGTCCAGTTAGAGAGCTTTAATTTTATTTATTTAATCATACTTTACTATTTAAAGTTTCGAAACAAAGATGGCGTCGTCATAATTACTGGCTCGCCGCGTTCATTTAAGTCATTACTGTTGACTAATTACACAAAGCCAAACCGCAATATGCGTCTGCCTTAACAAAGTGAATCATTGAAATATATAATATAATCTTCTTTACGATTCAATAGTATAAGAATCTTTAATGATTCTTTACGTATCGACAGCTGCGACTTTTCCCAATTGTATTGATTCGTGGACAGCCGTTGTCATAACTTGTTTATGATACAATATTGAAGTATATACGAATACACGCAGAATATCTTGATCGGTATCAGTGTACTCAGGCTTAAAAACCAGTAGGAAAATTACTTGTGGAAACTTGCGACGGATGCGCATCAATGATATTGTAAACCTGAAAATTCATTAGGATTCATGAAGAACTTTTGAAAAATCATCGGATCGACCCATTTGCTTCGAAATGATAAGATTCAGATAATTACCGGCTGCACGAAGCGCTGGTGTAAATGATCCCAATTTCCATCGGTCTAAAAATAAAAAGTATAGATTGAATACGTATGACACTAATCTTAAAAGTTCTTTTATCCAGATGCGCTGGATTTTTGTAAATTCTACCTGAATCCTCGTGCGTCCATCGTCCCGGTAGGTTGGATCTATGACCCATTGAAAGTTACTATTCTGGCCCGTGTAAACGACACCAGAACCGGCTACACTTTGTTGCCTCTGTGTCATATTCGGATGTGAATTATTTCTTGGCACGAGTAGACCCACCGTGCCGTCCGACAATTGAATTCGTTTCGGAGGATCGTGATGTTCCTGCGAATATACGCACGTCGCGTAGTGCGGCTGACGTTGAGAAGCCATTTGAGAGCCATTTTCGAACGAACATGCATTTTGAAATTGTTTGCTGGAACTTTCGTTATTCTTCGTAACCCCCATTGGCTCCGCCATGAAGCTCGCAACCACGCGATCACCCTCCTGATAGACGACCCCAGGGTAACAATGGTTTCTCTCTTTGTTTTGAAAGAGCGGCTCGATTATTTGTACATTTTGTAGAATACGATGAGCGACGGCGCCACTTTGACAAAACTCTCTAGGAGCCACCGTTTGCCCGTAGAAATTCTTGGTAGCCGCGACGGGATATCCGAGACGAGTGACTTCCGATTGTGAATTCTGAAAGGCGCCGCCAGGAGCATCCTTCGGAAGAGGCCGAGGCGCTTGCGTGTCCTGTGCGTAAAGGATCTCACTGTTCTTCTCGAGTCTGGGTACGATCACTATCTTGTGCTCGACATTCTTAGAAGCATTCTGCTCCCCTTGCCGATTATTAGGGAAATTCACAAGACCGGCGGAACAAGATTCGGAAGTCAAGCCGCCGACACGGTCATTCCGAATGTAAATAGGAATTCTCTGAATATTTTGAGAATTGTTGAAGGCTAGATACTTGGCAGGCTGGACGTCCTCGCACAAGTTGGTAGCTTCCTGCGCCCTTTCGACGAGTTCAGGACGTCGACAGGTGTCCGATCGATTTTCCAAGGCGATTACGCGTACCAATTCATCGGCAGGTTTACACGCATGAAAATTCGATGGGTTTCGCGAGTTCTCGTTATCGAACGAGGATGTCGCTACGAGTTTCTGCAGTTCACTTTGCGCTCCGGCATTCTCAGAGGCGTAGCTGTGCGTTTGATTGCCCCCATTCTCGCATCTCAAAATCTCCAAAACATCCGTCTGTTTCTGATTTTCTCGGTGAAAATGATCAGTTTTCATACCGCCGTGAGTCAAATTTTCCCTTACGAGCTCCGTGAAATCTTCAAAGTCTCGCGCATCTGGACACTTCGAGTTCGACGCTTTGCAATTCTGCCCTTCGTTTCTAGGAAGCTCGTTGCCAGCCCGTTCACGGGGTGCACGGTCTTCTGCCGAACCGGCAGACTCGGCTCGAAGAAATCTCACGGTTTTCGCACAATTCTTATGAGATTCTCCTTGAGTTGGATTTTCTTCGCGATGCGGGACGAATTCTCGTATATACTTTTCTTGTAACGTTGAAATATTTTTATTACGAACAAGAACCGACGCGGCCTCCTCTGAACTTTGTTGCAGAATGTTGCCCTTCGTGCTTCTTGGATCGAAGCTGCATTCAGCCTGCTGAACGCAGTTTCTTTCCTCATTACGGGAGTATCCCTGCCTTTCGCTATCTTCGTATATGTCCCGTGACGCTGTTCTGTACTTTGCATTCATGAAGTTCACTTTGGATTTCATCAGACGATTTTTATGCTCCAGATACGCATTTACGATACTCGGTGTCTGCAGACGCGTTTCAAATTCCGAAAAGGAAGTATCCGTAGTCATCCGGCTTTGAGTCAGATCTTCCATTTTCGGAATGGCAAAAGATGGCGCAGCCTCCATTTCATATTTATTCTTCTTTCGGGGATCTTCATCGCGTGGAGCAGTTTCGGTGGCCTCGTCGATGTTCCCCCTGAAGGGGAAAAGAGGATCAGAAATATCGGTCTGTTCAGTCGACTTGCGGGTTTTGGGTCTACGCAGAATAGCTGGAACGTATTTCGTAGTCCTGGGAAAGCGCATTTTCCGAGGTAAATCCTCAAGTTCTGCGAAATTCTGATAATTGCCAAATTTCAATACGGCAGGATCCTTAACATATTCCACGTTGTTTTTCTGTGTGCTTATAGAATCGTCCAGAGATTGTGCTCCTAAGAACTTTCGCATCCGGGGAGAGGACCAATATTCTTCCTGGGGAGACAATTTCAGGGCATCCTGTTTAGCCTTATTCATATTCAAATTCTCAAGAAACTTAATCATGAAAGCTTCGCGTTTCACAACGTTCGACATATTCCCAAATGGAATAACGTCAGACTTTGGTCTGTCGACGATATTCCAACTTTTAGCGTCGATGTTTGCACGCAGAGAAGCCATCGAAAGTTTTTCGTCACCCTCGTGCGAATCTTGCTGAAAAATTTGACGAGCATTGCGCTTACAGCCTTTGACTACTTTTCTCTTATGAGCATCGAGCCAATGAAACGGCTCTTTGGAACTGTCGTCTTTGGAACTTCCTGATTCCGCGATCTGAGAAAGTCCCCTATCGGTATGATCGGTGATCCTCGCGTGAGCGGCAGCCAACGAGTCCTCTTCCTTCCTGTCTTCGGGCTCTGAGAAAACATCCGAATCTTCTGCAGAGGAAAGAACGTCAGTATCCTCGGTTACGTCGACCTGATCTTCAGTTTCTGACAAGGAACTCGAAGCGCTTGAATTCTCCAATCCATTGTTCGCGTTACTCCTTTGGCGCAACAAGTGTTGCCTGCATGAATCCGCGAAGATGCCCATCAGGGTGCGTCTGGCTTTCTTTAGAGGATCTAAAAGGAACTCGCGGGTTGTGTCAGAGACTTCTGAGAACGATACGTTCTTTGCCACGAGCACACGCAAACCTACCTGTATATTGAATTTCCTCCAAACAACTTTCAAACTTCTCAGAGCAAATCATCGTGCAGAGTTTCTCGTATCGCCTTGTTGGCGACCAGTTTGCATTTCTCAATGCAAAGAATGGCATTTTTGTGTTTTCCGACTGATTTGTAATCTCTCTGTCCGAAGCAATCTTTTCAGGCGTACCATTCGTCGTGGAAATTCCGCTCGACATAATTTTCGGAGAAAATCTATAGAAGATATCGCACGTGACGGTGACTTTTAAACAGCGCAAGCAGATAAATAAAATTAAATAATTTTCCCACCGTAATTCTTCCCCGAAGAAACGATCCATTTTTCCGAAATTTTCGCCCGCATCATCCTCAAAAAGTCTTCTCTTGTATCTATTCTCTTTTTGCGTACGCGGAGGTGGAACCTCTGCGGTTGCCAAGTCTATGTGATCAAGGTCTTTGAATTCCGTTTTTTCCGTATGTTTCCTTGTCTGAAGCTCATCGCCACGTGACTGTCGTTTTGGCCTGACGCAACAATAATAAAGGGAGAAACCTATAGCTGGATCATTTACTTTTGTATTTGACATGTAACAGTACTCAAGAAACTCAAAAACGTACCGATTAATATTACCCAGTATTGGACTCTTGTTATCGTCCGCAGGTGGACCGGGATCAGAAAAATTCGTAGGTGATCTTTGCCGAGCGATAAAGAAATTAGTGCATGTAAGAGAGAGTCTAGTATAAACTAAACGATCGTGCATCAGAATCTCAGTAACAGAAAAGATTTTTAATAGGGTATTTCAAACACAGATTGAGTCATCGCTACTACTTGAAATGAATGAAGAACCCGGATAGGAGAGATTCGGTCAAAAGAATGTCGTTAAAAATCCAAGAGATGCAACTTGCGGCAGCTACTTCACGATATGATAACGATGTGACGCTTTACGAAAACGAACTACCTATTCATATACATATGTTACCATAATAAAGGAGGAAAGCAATTGATAAGTAGAACCTGAATGAAAACGTACATCCAATTGGGATTGATGCCGTTCATAAGCCTATGAATGTCTCCACGAAGTCGCGCCCTGTTCTCTTCGCTCAAATTCTGATTCTCTGTAATAAGTTTCATCCATTTGTTCACTGGCATTGGAGTTACCCCTTGAGGGATCATCGCTCGCAAAAGGCACACGCGTATACGCACCTCTTTTAATTCTGTCGCCCTTCGAGCCTTTGGCGAAAATACCAATTCGTTGCTCGTTCAACTGTTTGTAATGAAAATAATATTGAGATACGCGAATAAGAGAACAGTGATACAAGAAAAGTAACTAAAGGCTTTAACGCTTACCGAAAGCAGTTTTGTGCAGATCTTTCGTTTTCCAACTTTCTTACCCGTGCTGTCGACTCCGCGAGTTTTCTTATCCTGAAAGAGATGCAGACCTTTAACTACCCATGCGGATTTAATCCTGCAGTACGTTTCCCTTATGTAAAAAGAATGTAAATGAACGTTACGTTTTCTTGTCTTTGTTCAGCAAAATAATTTAAGGCTCTTGTGAGGCTCGTTTTTCGGACTTTTGACGGTGCTGCTTCTTTACGCTGTGAGATTATTAATATTACTATTACTTCCTGATAACATGTCAATCTCTTACAAGGGTATGAGTATACTCATAACAATAATTACTCATGCTCTCTGGGTATCATGTTAACATCCAATTTGATAGTATAAATTTTCCGATATTAGTTGAAAATTTTCTTTTTTTTAATTAATTATTAATATCATTGTTAATAACTGTCGTCGTACTCTACAATTAGGCACTACTGTACTTGTAAAACACAACATTGCACATTCAATCGAATGATCGTGCAGTGTCTCATTTGAATGGATTCATTATGGCCGCCGGGTTCGCGCATGCGCAGTCGAACAGAGACGGAGCGCTAGTGTCGCCAAAATGTCATCTGCTCGTTTGAGTCGTTATTTAGCTTTTGCTACCCGTTCGAGTGTCGTGACATGTGTTTCAGTCCTAGATAAGAATAACGTACACTGCTGCTCATCGAGGAGTACCTACCGAGTTACGTTTTGCTTCTAAAACTTGCCGGCGAAGCAATTCGAGATCCTTTTTGCGTTTTTTCTTCTTGACACAACGGATGGCCGCGTGCGGTTCGGTTGGCCTCCCTTCGGCACCGTGCACTATTTTCTCCATGTTAACAAAATCACAAGTTCAATGATCCTCTCGACTGGACAATTTCCGCACACATCTTTCAATCTGAAGACCCTTCATCGGCGTTTTCTTGTTCTGTGCTTCACCGTTTACAAGCCTGGACTGCTCGTCACATACATGGACACGAGTGCGAATAAGAATAGCACATTAGCTCTGGAGGATTAGCTTGCTTAGCGGTTAATTCCCTTCTTCATCGAAGGACACATTTGTTTGTAAATATTACCCAACTCATCTTTTGTTTCGGAAGACAATTCAACCGCCAAACGTCAGGGCCTCGAAGTCGTGTCTCGGATGTTCCGAAAGACTGAATTATTTCATGTACGTATTGATAAAGTGTCTCCTAGGAAGTGGTGCTATCAAACGTAGCTTGAGTCTGAGAGGCGAGAGTATCTGCCATGTAAACTACCTAGTCTGCAACCTGAATGCACAGAGAATGCGTCCAGTCGAAAGACCAGTATTCCTATGAGTTCGACCGGATAGACGGATAAAAATAAAAAATTAATCTCAACTCGTTCGAAGTAACTTCAAAAAATTTAAAAAACTTAAATGATTCCATCTGGGTTTGCGGTTGCCGTTACTGTTGTCCGGAGTCTTTGAATATATTCAGGCACCAGATGTAATCCGACAACATTGTCAGTGTTTGTTGACAGTTCGTCGGGGCTGTCAGAAAGGGAAGAGATGTACTGCAATAAGTTCAGGTTTTCTCAGTTGCATGGAATTTCACGACGCTTAACCTCCCACCTTTAAACAAGAATTTATATCTTTCAATTAAAATTCACACTGTGCGGAAGAGTGGTTCCAGATAAGTTAATAAAGTGATTCGACATGCTGTCTGGGACGAAGATATGTCTAAAGGGCGGTATCATTTGTGGTATGTATCTATTTATACGTACGTATTTTAATGCATGCGTTACTCCCCGAGGAAATACAAGACCAGCAAATTCGTATTTTTCTTCATTCGTCTCGGTTGCGTATTACTTTAGTTTTATTCTGGTGACATGCCCGTGCAGATATTTCACACGTTCCACGTAACTGCGACGTAACGTACCATTATATATATTTTCCGTGTTATATGCGTGCAAGCGCTAGAAAGCAGGAGGTTAATAAATACTTTTGTGTAAAATTGCTTGACGCTTGAAAACGTTTGTATATATTTCATGTAAATGGACTCGTATTAAAGTAGGTCATATCCGGAATATACTGACAATGAGAAGAAGACAATTGTTAACGATATACATTATATAAGATATTATACAGCAGCTTTGAGTTTCTTTCGCAATCTGAGACCAGGTATAAGGTAAAAGCTTTCATAACAGCCAGAGAGCTTCTTTGATCGCAGGTGCTGGAAAAAAGAAGCAATGGGGAAGAAGAAGTGGTAAGTAAGGTGGAATCTTAAATACAAAGGAACCATTACCGAGCGATGATGGAAAGTCAGTTTCGTGGCGAAAAGTATATCGTTGGATCGCAGGCAGGCATGAATCAGGTCAAAATGAAGATTCATTGGGTCGATCCTTGCGACTTGAACATCTTCGTCTAGCATCGGCTATCTCGATCGATCGATCCGCCACACGAAGCCAATCTTTAGGTGCATTCGGACGTACGCGATGCTTTCAATGGAGTTGAGCCATTTTTCGCGGTTCAAAGTAAGTAGGCTCTAAAGACTCTGGTGGATATACTGATTGTGAGCTGGACACGGGGAGAAATATAAAAGAAGAGACCGAAGGAAAGAAGAAAGAGATTGAGAAAATGCATCGAACGCACCAGAGTGAAGGAGGAAGACACGTGGAATTATTATTTTTTAACCATATTATATTTTTATCATTTCTCTCTTGTCGAATCATACATCATTATAAACATTTACATATTGTGACGTGATTGTGGTAACAATGCGTAAGTACTTGTAAAAAGTCAACATAACAGTATCACAAGAACATGCCGTGTATTTTGTTTCATTGAAGGAAAAATTACGAATAAAAATGTCGCCGAAGCGTTACAACGCAACCGCGTCGTACCGTATAGAAAACTGAACGTGACGACACTGCAACAATTCGGACGCCATTATATCCGTGAAGAGCTGACCTCCGCCGCCGTACGTCACGTTTCCCTTTCCCACTTCGCCAACGTTATATCCTTGGTTAATCTATGGCAGTGGGAATTATTGCGCGGACAATTCGTAATTTGATTATTCGATGGAGACACGTGTGCCACTTTCGTGGGGGCATTTGCCAGATGCATATTTCACGAGAAACGTAGCCATTTTTCTATGTCTTCTGGTTGCTCCACCGTCTCCCTCTTTTTGCCAGAAGCGTTCGAAAACGAAGTGAAGGGTGTCCAGCAGCTCCGTCACGAGTAGGCGCAACGAACGAGGAACGAGCGACGACAGGAAAGTTGTGCCTGAGCGCAGAATCATTGCGAACGTGTCAGTCGATGCTAGAGTCACTGTCTCTCTTTGCCTGTACATACATTATGCCTTTTTCTTTTATTTCTCTCTCTCTCTCTCTCTCTCTCTCTCTCTCTCTCTTTCTCTTTATCTTTTCTTCGTTTCTTCATTTTGTCATTTGTCGAGAGAGAGAGAGAGAGAGAGAGACTGGCGGAAAGTCGTTACTAGAATATTTCCAAGGCAAAAAAATGAAAGATCGCGATTTCAGGAGCGCCCGAGTCGGTCATGTTTCCATGGGAAAACTTGCTAATCGATTGGTTAGTGAAGCAAACGAGTCCGAATATTCGCCCGTGGCACTGATGCTACGATAAGGTTGAGAAATATGTTGCTTTTACGATGTAACAATAATAGTGTGCGTGAATGAGACGAGGAAGAAGGCGAACGTGGTGAACGATATTACAATTTATAGGAATTTTGTGAGACAGGTGCGGGACGAACTACGAGCGACGGCACCGTCCGCGCCATTCCTCTCGTTCCAGCGTCAACCTGCGTCGTTGCGGTCCATGCGTAGCTGCGCGCACGCAGCTTCTGCTTTGGGGACGAGAGACTTTCAGCGGTCGTCTCGAATCTTTCGACGAACGTTGCCCACTCGTGAGACTGGTAAGATGATAAGGTGATAAGCTGATCGTTAGTACCGAATGAACGCACTGTAGCCAGTTTGCAAAAGTGTGCGTGCACTTCCCTCCAATGAGAATCGTTTATTAAACACTTGTAATCTAGAACTTCACAGGCGGAGGACACGATTTTCGCCTCGGATGCCTTAAACTTTCTTTTGTCAAATTTCAATCGGTCCGCCGCGCGCAATTCGGCCCGCGTCACGCGAAGAACCCGCCAAAATGCGAAACTATAAACTTTAGATCGATGATCTTGCAACGTATGGCTAACATTCACTCGGATCTTTTCGCTAGACCAAATTTTTTATTAAAGATCGGTAATAGTTAAAAACGTTTTCTGTATACATCTATTAAATGTTTCAACAATGCTGGCGTATCGGGCAAGTCATCGTTGCTCACTTCTCTCACATTTGACCAGCTTTTTATTTCTATATTCCCATAATTTCACCATTATCATTAGTGCCTCGCCCTATTTAACTATACATACATATACTCTGGCCAGTCCCCGTGTTTTCGTAGTTTATTCTGTATTCGTTTTATTCACACACGCACGCGCGCACACACGCACACACTGTCGGTTTCCATTCGCTCTTCGAATTCGCCAGCTCCGTCGGGTCCTCAGCTATTCGGGCCAGTCCTTCGGACCGTTCTCATATGTATCGCTTACAAACGTCGCCGAGTTTTCTTATCTCCTCCTCTCCTCCCCCCCTCTCTCTCTCTCTCTCTCTCTCTCTCTCTCTCTATTTTTCCTTAATCTTGTCTAATGCTTCTCTCGAATCTCCCGTAACCATAGTAGAACCTCGAATGCCCCGCATAGAGAATCTGCAGCCGCAATTATTAAGTTCTACGAGGAACTTTATTGAGGATGACATCTGTATAAAAGTCTGTACGGCGAAATCGAAAAATGACGATTATTTCTTGGTAGTAGATCGCGGACGTAGGCCACGGAAATATGCACTTTCGTACCTTAATGCAACCACGTTGACGCGCGTGCAATACCGAGGAGTCGCTCCTCCCATTTGTTCCTCGGATGAAAATGGAAAAAAAGAGAAATTCTTATACTAAGATCACAAGCAGGCTCGGGACAGTGTGGAGCTGGCTTAAGGAAGATCGAAGTTGCCCCTATCCTTTACAATAATAATGATATTTACTGGGATCCTTCCTGTGGAACGAAGAAAATATCTATCAGCAGCACCTTCGTTCGAATGTTAGAAATTTTTCGAAAACTCCGTCCCAGTTTCCATGTAAAATCGCAGTCGATGATCTTGGGGCGAATTCGATCGTTCCAGTCGCGAATCATTCTTACATCCAACCTCGCGCCGCGTAATCGACATTACTTTGTGTTCGACCTGACTTTTCGTTTAATTATCTAGCTAACTACGTACTGCAGTACACAGTAATCGATAGAGATTGTACGACAAATAGTTCATAATCGTCACCGTATTTTATATTGTGCCGGAAAGCCGTCCTTCCTTCCAGTGGCTACTCGAGGCTTTTGTATTTCCGGCACAAAGACCCGAAAAAAAATAAGGGAAACTCATTGGAACTTTTGCAGATCCGGAGACTATTCGATATCAAGTTTCGAATGGAAAATGGCCGACTTCCCAGCACGGAACAGAAGATACGATATAATTTAACAGTGTAGATACGAACCGCGTGTCCTTGCCTTCCGTTCATCGAATTCCTTGAGGAATTTGCGTAGCGACTTCCGGTATCGTTGATTTCAATTCAGTGCTGATTAAAATATCGACGATTTCAATGCGTCACTGAAATTGACCGACCGACTAATGGATATTATCAATTAAATTTGATCGTAACCCCCGTTTCGTGGAAGTGGGTAATACGCCAGGACCAACCATGGAAAGGCTTTCGTCAGGATGGCTCAGCTTTCCTGGATGGATGTGGAACTGGACGAGCGGACGGCAGGGACACCATTTTGCAAAGTGTGAACCTATTAAAACCATCGCTTATTGGGATCGATCGTGACATCAAAGGTGTCTCTCGATATTCCGCGTGTGCGATTGGGAGTCGGAGGCACAAGTGGAAAGTCTGCCTCAGCACCAAGATGTAAATTCACGCATTTCTTTTTTAGATTCAGTCATTGACGGGACATTTTGCCAACTGCTGGATGCCGATGGAACTTCAGAGGAAAGGATCGCATTGAGAGAACAGAAGAGGCTAGTTTCGTCCCGTTAAACTGGGTAAGTTATGTATTTTTCACTCGAAATATCATTCGCGAGAATAAGGAGAGAACGACCAAGAGCACGTGTAATCCCAAAACGGTGAATCAGTCAGTAAATAATAAATTCGCAACCGGATCGTTAAAGATACTCGACTATGTCGCACTTTACTGATATATTCGGGCAGCTCGCTATGCTCGCCCCGTAGCCGCCGCGGGTCGTGCCTTTGTGCCTTTCGCTAAGCAGCTTTTGAAAGATCGGTAGAATCGCGAGGTCCAGCAGTTCACCGTCCGACACAGCACTGTACATTTTGGAGACGTTCGCCGTGGAGCCGCCGACGATCCCGATAGCCGCACCGACACTACCGACGCCTCCGACGCTACCGGCGCCTCCGCTCCCGGCAATGACGCCGATACCGCCGCCGCCGCCGCCGCCGCTGCCGCCGCCACGTGGATTTGCGCTCGCGAATTTGCTGTTGTGTATCGTTGCAACGTTTGGCGAACTCTGCACGTAGTCCAGTCGCGCCTGCTGCCGTAATTTCGACTCCGTGTGTCTGCACTCGCGCAAACGTCGCGCCGCCGCCCGCCGATGCGGACATTCGCCCGCCGCGTGTCCCAAGGTCGCGCGTCCGCGTAGACACTTTTCTCGCGATTTTTCTGACACCGAACGCTGGATGATCGTCGACATCGACTCCTCGTACTTTTCTGTGAACAGAGACGTTGCGCGATCTCGCGTGAAACGGCTGACGCTGACGTTTCTTATCCAGGGAATCTCCCCTCGAAGGAGATAGAGAGATTACCAGACTTTGGCCTTGAACTCGATCCGAACCGACGATCAATTTAAAGGGACTGACCTGTATCCGAGAAGCTGGCGTTGACCATCGCCGGAACGCTTGGCGAGCTGGCGTTATGCGCCTCGTAATGATTCCGGAGTCTCCGCGGTGTCGAAGTCTCGTTGGAGCCGCCGTTGAGCATAGTGTGGCTGTGACCTCTGCCGCCACCGCCGCCGTGCTTCTCGCACCTGTATCCTGTGCTGGGTTGAGCGAAGGCTCGCCGGTGACCGCACTCCCCTATCACGTAAGCTCTGTCGAGGGAACCGACGGATTCGTCAATGGCGCCGGCTCTGACGTTCTCCGTCGAGATGTAGCTGCTTATCGAGTTCACTGGAACACTCGTGCGACGCTTCTCGAGAAGTTCCTGGTGCGAGTGGGCTTCGCCGTTGTTCTTGACGGACGATCTTCGTCTCAGAGAGCTCTGATGCGCAGACACACTGGTGGATCCTAGATAAGAGAGAGAAAGAGAGAGAGAGAGAGAGAGAGAGAGAGAGAGATAACGATCCTTCGAGCGGAGCCGACTACGGTGCGTCTACCGGTATACATCAGGTATACATCCGGTATCGAATACAGGGAGCAGAGAAACTCTTGAACTCTGCCCTGTAGATTCAGGGAGAATTCAGGGAGAAGCGTCAGGTTATGAGGATCCTCCTACGTGTATAAGAACTTAGGATTCTGAAAACTAGCAATTGCAAATTACTCACCAGCGTGACGATGCTTCGGGACGAATTGGAGAGGTGGCGGTAATATCGTTTGCTCGAAGTAACTCTGCTCCTGAGGTTCCCCGAAGGAGACGTTCTTGGGAGGGGGCGGGGTCGGCAATCTGGATCGATGCTCCAGAACGTCGTTCGCTCTCTGACTCTTCGCGTCTTTGGGTATCTCTGTTTCCTCGAGAACGATAGACTCCGACTCCTCGACGGCCTCCGGCACGAAATCCACGTTCGTCTCGCCCATAAGCTTCAGCTCGGGACTCTTTGGTATCAGAGGTTCGCACTCCTTTCCGTCGACCGAACGACTCTTCCTGCGCAGAGCACTGTCCCCCGTGTGCTTGAGGGCTGACGCGAGGTTTGACGATTTGTTGTTTGCCTGTGTCGCTCCCGCCTGTACCAGGGGGGCGAGCTCGCTTTCAATGGCGACGGCCGGCACCTTTGAGAATGACGTCTTCTTCCTGAAAACGTGACCGTTCCACTACCTTAGGTTTGATGGATGATCCCGGCAGTCGGGCGATCCTGGCTAATTTTATAGTATCAGATTTAGCAAGCTTAGAGCGGGGAACCAGGGCACCACATTGCTTTGCATTTCCAATATTATGTCTGTTCTGCCTGAGTCCAACTGGACGACGTATCGACGTATCGACGTAACGCCGACGGTTGCTATTTGAGTTATGAATTTTATACGGCTTACGTACTTCGTGGCTTGGTTGTCCGCCGTACTCAGATTCACATAGTCTAATTCCGGTTGAGAGGTCGTCGTGGAGTTTAGGCTACACATGGACATGGAGATATCCGTAGTTTCTGTAGTGAGCGACGGCCCTGAAACAGAATGTCCTCGATGCTTCAGGCAGGTCACTGTAACCAGGGAATGTTCGTCTGTCTAATAATTTCATAGGTCACTCAGAGAGGTCACTCTACGCATTCCTTCGGCGACGTCTCAGGCAACGCGAGAGGCAAGCTTCTTTTACGAATTACGAATAGCGAATAACGAATTACGACTACAATAGGCCTACGACGACTTGTGCTTTGCCGATGGCTCGGATACCCTGGAGGACGTCGTTGCTTTGAGGATGGGTGTTGGTACGTGGCGCGTGCCAGGGCAAGGATCGGGCGGTGCGATTAAATTTTATTCCTTCTTGAATTCGCTTCTCGAAAGAAGAAGAGATAAGAAGCAGCTGCTCGAATCTCCGAAGCTGCTACGAACCTCTCTGAGCATTCGTAATAAAGCCGGATCGTTGGAGCCATTACTATCGGAGAATCGAATTTTCTGGGATCGATTCACCGGGGAATCCCTTTATCGAGTCTTCGTCCGGCCGGAATTGTCATGGCGACGACTCATTGATTTTTGGTTTTAAATTTTCCTCATGAAAATCGGCGCATGATTCTCGAATTCATTCGGGAGCATTGGCGGTGCAACTTTCTACTTTACTGGGACACACGTTCTTCTAGCGAGGAATTCGATCTGTTTTTCGACTAAATGGGTTCTGCCAATTGCTTCAACGGATCCAGACGACGATCGTCCGTACCGTGCTACCTACTTGCGTTTGACTAGATCTACTGGTAAATAATAATGATACTGAAAATGAAAGCCTTCGAACTGGGCTAACTTAATCTTTGACACAGGTTTTTACGAAGGAAGATACTCTGGCAATAATCTAGCGTTCTAGCGTATTTGTTGATCATCATGCAATAACGACGAGCAGTAACACTCTGTTCTAGGACCTTTCACCGTATTGCGCTGGTACTCGTGACTAACCTTTGTGGTTCTGCGTGCCATGCCGCTGGACAGTGGGCTCTAACATGTAAATCAGAAGCACTGCTTGTTACAGCTATTCTTTACTTTACAAGATGAATTACTTGAGCGCTTTAGAGGATTTTCTTTGAAATCGCGCCTCGAAACTAGTAAATGTTATCGATGGACGACGCAAAAGTCCCGAGAGCCCGAAATTTCATCATGGCGCTATCGGTGTACAGTGAAATTCATCTCGCAAGATCCGCGTAAACTTGGTAAGTTAGAATTTTGAAGTTTACCTTCTCTTTTGATAATTGACTCCTGCCGCGGAACTGCCAACCTGTCCATGGTTTCCTGTGTGTCAGCCACACTGTCACTCTCCAGTCTTCTCAAGTACATCTAAACAAAAAAAATGTAAAATCTCGACGTTGCTAAAGGAGATATCAATACCGTACGATGTGTAATATAATTATTTGAAATGTTAAAACGTTGTTGGTTTTCGTGTAGGCGGTTTAATCGATATAATGAATTATTTGGTAATTTTTTTGCAAGACGAATACCAAAAGTGCGAATAAATATCGACAGACCTGCAGCTCCGATTCTTTCTCCAATAATTGCTTGCGAAACTTTTGATTGGCTGCAGTGGCCTCTTTCAATCGTTCCTCCAATTCGCTGACGGTTGAATCCCTACGGGTCTTCGACATGGGCCTCAGTGTCGCCCTGATCCTCTTGTCTATCGCGCCCTGAGGATTCCTACGTAATTCTATGAGCTGTAACGCAAAGTGTCTTTCGTATAACGAACGCTGGTTCTAGAAAGTTCGTGAAAGAACGTCCTCGAGTAATCTCGACGTGCGTCCCAACACAGCCATGAGTGTACTATAGGTACGATATTGTAGACGCATGCTCTTACTATATGACTCGGTATTAAGACTCGATGCGAGTGTACTACCTTCGGCACGAAGACGAGGCACAAAGTGGCTGTGCTGCAAAATATGATAAAAACCGCCAGCATGATGAACATGGCGTCCTGCTTGTCGGCCAAGACAAAACTGATGGCCGCTCCGGTGACGCACATTATCACGACGTTGTAGACGCTCATGCCGACGTATTTACTGTCGTTCAGAGCCGGTATACTGACGTGCCGCGTTTCCCATGCCAAGAAGGCACCGAAAATCTGTAATAGAGATTAAGCGAATGAGAGTAAGAAAACGGGGAACAGAGGAGGGTCGCAAGACTCACCATGAGGAGACCCTTGTAGGCGTATATGCTTCCCAAGTAGACGGTCATCCTGTTGCTCTGACAGTATTCGTTCTCCGGTATGATGATGATGTCCTCGCTGGAAGGGTGAGGCTGTGTAACCGGGAAACGAGAAAGAGTTTGATTCTCGAGGATCTAGGACCGTGGGCACGCGTGGGAGGAGGACGTAGTCAAGACTATTTCGAGATATAGCGATATAGTAGATACATAGACTCACGTATGGCTCCATTTGCTTGGTTTCGCGGTAAAAGGGATCGGCCACCTGCCAGGTGGTCATGATTGCCAGATCGATGACCAGGAGCACGCCCACGACCATGAACAGCTGATAATCCTTGATTACCTGAACGCGAGCACAAGAGAGACGTGCGTAAAAGTCTGGTACAGTGGTATCGTAGCTATGTACTGTACTATATACGTAGAGCGCGAGAGGCTGTAAGGACGCGTTGCCCGAGTAACTTTCTCACTCACTTTCTTGTTGAGTTTGACGTCGGTGAAGATGGAGTGCACTCGCCATGTTTTCGAAAACATCGAGCCGAAGGCCAAAGAAAAACCGGCCATTAGGAGCCAGGCTCTTGCCGTGCAGATGTAGGGGAAGGCGGTGACGCTCGACAGCTGGGAGTCCAGACCGAGAAAGATGACGCTGCTGTAAGTCAGCATGCACCCGACGATAATGAGGTTGTTCAGGTGGGGCGATGACATTTTTATGTACCTAGAATATTAGCAGGTGCCTTGTAGCTGCTGTCCTCCAGCGAGTGCCTCGCGAGATCAGCTAGGAATGGGGAGTGTCTTTGAAAAATCGGCGACGACGGGAATCCGGAAGGGACGCGCCAGCGGGCGTACCTCCCTCTTCCGGAAATTACCTCTGATTCCTGTATTTGATATTTATGGCAAGGAAGATGGCTGCCATGACGATACCGAGACTCGCCGCTGACGCGAGCGCCGCGTAAATCGTGATGTTCACCATCGAGTGCTCGATTATGTGTAGCGTTCTGTCCTTTGGCGGTGATCTCCCGCGCCAGACGAGAGGCTGACCGCGGCTCAGGTCCAGATTACCCGTCACCCCATTGTACTCCCCAACTTTCACTTCGTTCCCACCTGTAACCGATCATTCGTTCTTGGACCTTTCTTCCTTTCCAGTTGCTTATTTTTCGCTCCTTAAGAAAATAAGTTAGTTAGTCGAGTTAATTCGATTCTCGAACAATCCGTGAACTGTAGTTTTGCTTTCGTGTCCCAATGAAACGATCAATTAAACATTTTAAATCTCGTTAAAATCGTCTTCTTTACCACTCGTATTTTGATCTTTAGTTTTCCACTCATCGCAATATCACTATTAACCTCGTTATAGCAATACCTTTATTCTACATAGTACATATGTATGTCCATATAAAATAAAAGATATAGCAGGTATAAATAGAAAAAGGAGAAAGATAAATGAACTTACTCGATCTGGGGCAATTAGATCCCGTAAACCAGAAAACAGTACAGAAGCAACAACGTTTGAAGCGCAAGAAAATCTTCTATATACGTGCACAGAATAATAGAGAAAACTCGAAATGCATAAACAGTTGCGGAAAAGTTGAGACGAAGCAAGAAGATAAATAAAATAGGTAAAGTGAAATCCAAAGAAAAGAGGGTCGACACGCGATCCCTTTGATGCTCGAGTACAGATGAGTAAGCTGTGCGCCAGAGAAAAACTCGGTGCAGATCAATATTATTTTTCGCGTCCTCCGGACATGAACTGTATGACGTACGCGCAATCGCAAGACGCATTAATATTTTCAATGAAGTTCAGGCGCTCGATAAATCGCGTGAATTGCCTCGCGCAACTGTCCTGCTTACTCACTCTGAAATTGCTTCAATAAGATATACGCCTTCCTCTCGTTGTCATAGAACCTTACGGGACCCTGCAACACGCAAGACAGAGCCAATTTTAGGAAATCTCATTAGACGGAGAACCATTAAAGAATGACACGTGTATAGCCATCCGATACGGAGTAGCACAGCATCAAAAGTTTCTAGATACGGACCGCGTGGACGCCGCGCGCGAATCGATCCGTAACTCGCAAGAGGAAACCTGCTAAAATCTAAATGAAAGATACTCACGGTGACGCCCTCGAAGCTCGTGTTCCTCAGTGCCTCCAGGAAGAGTCGCTCCCACAGCTCGTCGCGATACTTAAAGTCGGCTACAGTCTGATTGCGACGAAAGTGTCGTATCCTTCGCGCGACGTGCTGAATCGCCAGGGCGACGGCCCAGATCCCGTCGTAGCTGTATCCGTGAAACCTCGAGTACTCGGTCCCGCGTCTCGAGTCGTACTCGATCCTGTACTCGTCCGGAGTCTGAAACGGAAGAGACATTGCCCCTCGTTCAAAAGTGCCGACGCACAGCCCTGCGGATCCACTTCGTGTGGATTCACTTTTTTCTTTATACTTTTTATTTTCTCTCTTTTGCTCTCCTCCCGTCTCTCCCGGAGGGATGCTGTAATTTCATGAGCACCCGAACAGACCCGTAACAAAATTAACCATTTTGCCAATGATTTTTTTTGTTAAAGGTAACGAATGCCTTTACATCGGTTTCCATTGATTTATCTTACTCTACCTCTGGCCTAAATAATTGGCAATGGGAAATTTTCCTACGGATCGGTCCGGCCGGCCTAAGGCACACAGGGTCACAGGGAGCAGGAAGTCCTTCGTGGAATCGCTGAAAAGGTTTTAGGAATTACACCGTTTTTCGTTTATCGTCCCCTCGAGAGATCAGAAATGGCGAAGCGATGGCCCAATTTAACTTTTATCAAATCCACTGACTCTTTCGATTGGCCTCTCGCCGGGGTCCAATTAGGCGACTATGAAATACTTATGTCCACCTACCCCTACCGCTCAAAGTTTTTTCTCAGGCTGCCAGGAGAGATCAAAGTTATTCGGAGAAAAGGGCGGCGACTAAATAAAAACCCCGAAAGTGACGACACCCCGTCAAAAGGTGCATCCGCATTTCTAGGATTTCCAGGACGAGTCCATCTTGGACATTGGGGTATCAGGGCATCATATGTGGGAGGCCTGTGGGTGGCCAGTGTCCAGACGCCGGACACGCAAGCAGCTGCGGGCTGTAATTAAATATAAAGTTGAAAGAAAGACGGCGCAGAAAAACGACTGATGCTACCTTCGGGCTCTTTGCATTTATTCAGGTAAATTCGTGAGGTCTTCTTGATTCTCGCATTCTGATTTCAACTACGAATTCAATTTACGAGGACTGATAACATCTGAACTTAGTTGAGACTATTTTGCCGAGCGATTTCTGATACACACGCGTGTACATGTACACGCTGGAGGGACAGAGTCAATGATTAAAGTCAATGGAGGCATGAGTATTCCTAAAATTCTGAAGAAAAAAAAACACGGCACTGATTCGCACTTCGTGTAATTTATTTTTAGAAATCATGTCAGTCGTCTTATGACTTCTTTATATTGTCTGCATTATCAAGACACAAATGCGATATCGGGGGACACGATATCGTCTTTCTTTGGCGTCACGCAATTACATTACACGAATAGAGCAGTGTAAGATCACAACCTTTATCGTATCGTGCCTGTCTCTCCCTGGCAGTCTTTTCAATTGACACGGATATACATTAGAGCGGACTGGGGCGGCTGGGGAGGCTGGGGGGAGGCTGGAGGCTACACATCGGTCTACAAGAATCCAACAGAAATTGCGAAGGAAGCGCGAAGATATTGCGCAACATACGATGAAAGTGACTGACACGTAAAAAGATCCTGTGCGCGCCTACAAGCGCCTGACAACTTTCCAACCTTCCCAAGTTCCCATTTCGCGCTGTAGTTACGTATGTGTGCTTGCTACTGACCGATGTCTATTACCACATGCGAAACACGCAACCAAATAATAAGGAACTACGTCGCGCTTCTCACGCGACACGTGTCTTTGGCTGTTGGGGTAGCCAAATACCCCTCGTGGAAACTCCATTTTGGAACTTTCGCGCAATGGAGTATAATCAAGAGAAAATCCTTTACTGCTAATTTCAGATCAACAATCTTTCTGACTCTTTCTAGCCCTTTCTGATCCTTCTCTAATCTCTTTGAAGATCCCAGCTGCCGATGCTGAACTCTGCGACTCCTGTGTTCGCAGAATTTGCCATCTCGTCCACGTCAGTCGAGAAGGAACAGGTGTCGCCTGTTTGACGTAAATACCTCCCCCTCCCCCTCCCCCCCCCCGCGATTCCCGTAGAAAATGTAATATCGTGAGTGCCTGCGGAGCGCGCAGCAGCGCCTAATCGTGTTTGCAGCCCAGATCCAGGCACGTAAGCTGGCGCGCTAGCATTGCCCGTTCGTTGCACGAAGCGAGAGGAAAGTGAAACTTACGATCCCAGAAATCGTAATCTGCTGCTCGGTAGAAAGTGGAAGCAGGTCAGTCAAGATGGCACCGTGCAAAGCTTCGGCCAGTTCGGACGGGGCGCAGCCGCCACCTGGCCGCATCCACCATTCTTCTCCGTAGGTCCCCATTATGACCCATTGATACTTCCTCCCGAACATGCCGAATCTGCAATAGTTATATTGTCCTTTATTAGGTGATAAGGGGGGGACGGGGGGGGGGAGCAAGAACGAACGCACTACTCGTTGGTCCAAATGGGCTCTTCACAAATTCAAGCCTTTCAAGCCGTTCGTTACGCGCGCTTGGACTTACTTGAAAGCCTTACAGAAAATTTGCCTAGCCCAGGACTCGTCGAAATTTCCCAGTATTATCCGCACGTCCTTCTCCTTGAGCTTCTCCAGGGCTGTCGTCACTTCCGTCGCAAAGCTCTGCGTCTCCACGACCTCCATCTTGTTGTCGTCTAGATCGGCCACCAGTCTATTGTGCGCCTGCAAGATGCAAGTTCCCATCGAATTTAGTCCTGAAACTTCTTTGGCCGCCGGAAGTGACCGTAATTACTTTTCATCGAACCGAACGGCACTCGATCGGAATGAAGTTTTCAACGGTATCCATTTGCTCCCTTAATTATTTACGAGTCGTTACTTATAAACTGCAGATGAAACTTTTCTGGGCCTGATTTTTTACTTCATTCGCGTGTATCTGGAGTACCGAATCGGCACCTTTCTACCATTTTTTTATTTCTCAAAAGATAAATTCTGGTTTCACTCTTTTTGGATTTTATTTGATTCCTCTCGACAGTACCTGAACAGGACTGGTAAGTTCTGTTTCAGTGCGGAACGCGAAAACATCCGGGTGAATTGGACGAGATCGGACGAAAGATCGGGACAGAGAGAGTAGTTATTTTTGATTCGGGAGTAAAAAGAGAATATACACGTATATTATGGAAAAGGAGATAAGAGCGGAAAAAAAGTATACTGCAGCAATAACGAAAAGAGTAGGAAAAATAGGATCGAGTTGCAAAAATTCGGAACTCGGTTTTTCCATTATCTCTTCTATCTGCCGACTGGATTTCGTGGAGTTTGAAAAGGATTCCTCTTCCATGTCGTTCCTCCTTTCGGTTCCGACTCTTTCCGCAGAAATGAATTATTCTTCTGGAAATTGGGCAAAGACATTGTTCGTCCTTGCCCGAAACTTACTGATAAAATTTGTCTTCGGGCACACTTTTATTCTGCAACCATCGGTTGCGCACGCGAATACTCTTTCGAGCTCCATAACACATCCAAAGACACACCTAAAACAAACGGATCTCGCGATTCTTTCCTTTTCGGAGATAAGGCAGAAGACACGCTTCGAGCCGTGCAAGTCATCTTTTAAGGGAAACCCGTTATAGGGGGGCGATGCCACTGCTGGATATGTGGAGATTCTTTACTGGATGCTGCGTTCGCGTTCCTGATTGATATTTTTCTAGATTTTCCTGGTTTTCCGAGAAAATATAGATGGTCTAGGTACGGCTGACCGATCATCTTCTGCAGACTCGTGAGCATTAGAAGCTGTAGGATAGCTAGGAGGAGGAGGAGGAGGAGGAGGAGAAGCCGACCAACCAGAAGACCCTTGCAATTCGTCCCAGGGAAATTCTCCCACGGGCTACAGCGGATAATTCATTACTTGAGTATTTCGTGCAACTGGGGGGTGCGCTCCACGTGTCAACGAAGAAAGAGAATTTGATGAGCACGTTCGCAGGATGTCATGAACTCGCGCGACTGTTACGTTCAAAAGATATTGAGCTGGAACAGCGCCACGTAACATAGTCTCGCGCACCTACAAGCTGCCAAAGATATAATCGTGTTTAATTAAAGTCTCGTGACCTAGAAGCGGTTATATTAATACGGAAAGCGAACGGCTGGATTGGCTCCTGCAGCTAGCCGTGTCTGACGTTTACGAACCGCTAGATTTTCAGGCTCCCTCGGACGGCGCATTCAAATATTCAAGAATGCGATCATCAACCCATCCAGACACTCTACTCGATCACTCTCACAGGGTGCTCTACCGAGATAAGTAAATAAGGCTGAGGAGGGACTTGGAGGACATTTCACACTCTGGTATAGACCTATAGAAGTCAAGTGCGAGGGTTCTTCCGAATAACTTGACTGGAAATACATCAGGCGAAGACTACCTCTCGACTACGCTAACCTATTATAACCTTATAACTAGGGTGGACGGGGTTATCAGGTAGAACCTCAAAGATCCTTCCGACTCAAATGACTTTCCCCGGATAATTAAAACAGCTTGGGTCTATGATCTACGGATGATCGCATTTTTAATTTTAAGGGGAACGTCGTACCTAGATCAATTTCAGATCCAAGTCCTATTGATTGTATGGATCTGGAGTGTGGCCTCAGGGAGGAAAGCATTAAAAAATAAAGCCCAGGTTATGAAAGGAATTGTAATAACATTGAAGACGTTGGCAAAGTAAAATTCTACGTGGATAGAACGAAGGAAATACGTAACCTACTCTGACACTCGGGCTGCGACTGGGTGGCTGCTCTGCTTCATTTCTAAAATGGACCTGGAAGAAGGATAGAAGGGAAGGGAGGTTAAGGTTGAGAAAGACGGAGGAAGGCGGAAGATGGAAGGTGGAAGGGTGCCAGTCGCCGTCTTTCGTTATTACACTTTTAATTTAGTGCCTTCAGCCGCGTGCGCTTTATTTCGGCGCATATTCTAGGGGAGTCCCTGTGTCCATCTTGTACCTTTCGCATCCTTCGTATCCTTCGCAACCGACCAGCAGAACCTGTACAGGATTCTCTTCGCTTATATCGTCGCTCTTATTTGCATTTCGAAAGAGTCGACGGAAAAAAGTGAAAAAGATAACGAAATAAAAGTCAAAGTATTAAAAAACTGATAACCTGCAGCAACGGCGTCTCGAAACACGAGCGGGAGCGATGGTTGCGCGTTTTTCCACGGAATTCGAAGAAGGTTCACACGTTAGGCCTGGTCGTGCGATATTGCCCTCCCGTCCCTGCCTTCGCCCCCTCCCCGCTTTCTAGAGAAAAAGCCGCACCCATTGGTTCCTCGTTTCGCCCTCAGCTGCGGCAGCTTCAATGGCTTCGTGAGCCGCGGAGATCCAGCCGGGAATACTAATTCACCAGGAGAGACCATCTTCGAGAGCAGAAGATGAATATTCATGTTTCTCCTGTGAAGGCTCAAATTCCTGTCCTTAACTGAAATGCCATTGGTCGATGCTTCTCGCTTTGCCAGAGACAAGTAGAGTAGCTTGGTATAGAAAAAAAAGACGTCTTTCTCGGGGAAGCAGCGATGTATCTTTCATTCGTCCTGACCATCTTCCTCGCTTGAGCATCCAAGATAGGAGGAAGCTAGTGCGCGAGCAGGACGAGCAGGACGAGCAGGACGAGCAGGACGAGCAGGGGACATCATTCATTCACACCCGGTGCACAAACATCACAGTGGAAAAGTTCAAAGAGGCAGCCTGCCTCCAAAAATCTATTTACTCCTCGTCCAAGGAGCCATTTCTTTGCCTCGCCTTCCTCGTGAGGGAAACTTTTATTAGTTTTCACCTAAGCGACGTTCTCGATACGTTTGACCTGTCGGGTCTACTAGAGCAGAGGACTGGTTGGTATCGACGGGATACATTGCCAAGATATATAACTTGTCTTTTTCGAGATCGATCCGAAGCTCCGCTTTCCCTGGCCGTTCTTGCGACACAGGAGGCTGCGGTAGCTCTGTACCTATACCAGGAACTTCCTCAATCTCCTCGAAGAATCTTAAAAATTCGTAAATTCGATCGTTCGGGAGTACGTGGACATTTTGACGAGACACCTTGACTCATTCTTTTGATTCGCTTTATTCGCTTTATTTGCTTACGTAACGATAGACGCATGCGTCGTTCTCCATGTACAGGCTGACGCATGCACGTATGCACGCATGCACATATGGACCCGTGAACAGCATGGATGCTGTCTGATTGGTCAAAGTAGTCGGCCTCCTAAGGGGAAGGAAGTAAAAGGAAAATCCGACTTGGATTCATGGCTCAGCTGGTGAAAAACTAATTCCTCGAGTATTCCAGCAGACATCCGAGGGAAGGAACACGAGTACCACACGAGACGCGATAAATTCGATGGTCGCATAAGAACGAGCAGCTGGGGGATGGAATCTCCGTGGCCTCCGTGGCCATAATGCGCAGCTGCGCCTAGGCCAGAAGAATCCAAATTGCGATATTAAAATTAGTGATAAGCTTCGAGATTGATTTTACGTCCCGAATAAGTTCCTGCGGTAGCCTTTTATTCCTCTCTCGCGTCTCCACTCTAACCTAACGGATCGTGGAGTAAATGATAGTACATTTTCAAATTCCTCTATTAATCTTATTGTCGAATCTATCCTCTTCTGCTGGCCGTCGGTGAAATCCTTTACGAAACTTTCTTGGTGCACTGATACTCGTTCTCGGCGGCCAGCATCCTCTTGCCTCTTGCCTCGGACCTCGGGCCACTCAACTATCTTACGCTTCCAAGGGATTATTTATTGAGATGGCGCTCAAATCAGAGTCGATCGGACTGACCTACTCGCAAGCGAAGCTAATACAGACTTAAAGGTTATCCCAGTGACGGACGATGACTCACCAGTGCGTATCGTGGTTCATTCTGATAGATTGTACCGACTCTGGTCCAGTTGAAATGCATCAGGAGGGCCACGCGTGGCGCATTAAATGCATTCTCGGAAGGTACCACTCTGAAGAAATTGGGAAAGCTTTCGCTGGTGAACATCGGGTGAGTGTCTGCATAGCTTAGCTGAAACAGAGCAACAAGGAAGGTTCGATTAGAAGGGACCCACCGTTTATACCGGCTTGGCTATTATACCGCTCTTCGAATGTCTTTTCTTCACTAGCGCGATACTCTATCCCCACCAAATTATGATAGCCATAAGTACGTCCCCGTTCAAGATCAGGAGTAGTAAAGTCTCATCGAGAGTTACGATCAAGCTGGGCCAATAAAATCGATTAACTTCATTTTTAAAGTGGGCTTTGATTCAAGGGCTTTCGCAGCGGTGGCAGCTTCGAAGCACCTTCGGGTGTTCGTTTACTCATTCACCGAGGGCAACTATCTCGAGGGTGGGGTTTTCATGGTCTCGAGGATCAATAGTCAGGCACCCTATCGTTAAGGAATCGCACCCGATTAAAATGTCTGGGCTCTATGCAAATTAGTTTGCGGCTCGCACGCGGACCGCGTCAAGACACTTTGCCCACTTTGGTGTAGGTTTCCTATTGTCTTTAGGCACTTTTCTTTTTCTCTTTTTAAAAAATGCCGCGAAGTCTGACGCTACATATCGAGAAAAGAGGAACACGAAAAACAAAAGCAGTTTTCAAAAAGATCATATTTTTTGTTTACTGAGTTACGTGCCTTGTAAATTGGATTAATTTTCTTCCTTTCCGATAGAGAGACTGTGCGTCCTATGTTGCGCGGTGCTAGGTTGTAGGACGTTGTAAGCCAGCCACAGGCTGATAACAGGCGTAATCAGAGCTGCTCCTATGTAATGAGGCCTCTAACGCGGCCGTCAGCCACGTCTTTGTTTGCCGATATTTAAAACAGTCGTGAGGATGGGGCCGATGTGGCGACTACAAAGCCGTGTTTACACTGTATACAACGGGAACCGTTTACATTCCTGTTGGTAGAGTTAAACGTCTAACGAGTTGTGTGTACAGCGTGCTTCGGGCTTTTCCTGCATTCTCGCTTTTACCTCCTTCCGCTCTTCCTTTCTTCCCTTTTGTCTCCTTATTATTTCTCTTTTTTTAATTGATCTACGCTACTTCGTATTTTATCACCAAAACGCTACCGCTTTTACATTTTGGGCCATCCCTTTGGGGAATGTCTTTGCGGCCGTTAACCTTATTCGTCCCCAGAGAAGATCTCCCTCCTAACGAATAGAAAACTACAAGGGAGTTAATCAAAAGGCGGCTTCGGTGGATATAGAAATCTCAATAGTTTTTTTTTTTTTTTTCTTATGTCCCAAGATAGCTGATAAGAAAAACCGGATATTCTTAGAACACGAACATATAATCCTCTTGAATTACCTGAAGTTTGTCAAAGAAAAATGTCGCATAACAAATACCATAATTTCACTCTTCGTGTTCCGTATCCCTTGAGTCGACATAAAGACTAAAACCACTAAAATACCTTTAACCCGAAACTCATTGTCACTTTGAGGCAGCGTTCGCACAAGTACCATCCTCCTTGCCAATTCGCCGAGAGATTTCTTCCCTCGGCGCCCCTAACGACCCACGAGCCGAAAAATCCTTCCGTTCTTACGGTCATTTCTCGAATACTGGTGTCATCGGTGCGTTATCTTTAGCGCGAAAGCGAGGCAACGGTAACGACTTGAGGAGCCTAACGAGGACATCGAGAGCCTGACGTACGTCCGATCATAACCAGGACAGTCGCCCCGCGTTGAAGTGCTGACACCCCCTCCCCCTTTCGACCACTTTGGCTTTAGTCGACATGTCGGGGTGGTAGGAGCTGTGCCCGAGGGACTCAATGGACCTTATGTATGTACAGGACGCCGAGAGATAGACCTGAATAGACCCGGACGACCCTTCTGCGTCTCTGCGATCAACCGATCGTGCTCACAGCCGGTCGCCGGCTGTTGTTTGCCAGTTGCTCGTTAGCCCAAATGCGTTGGAGTGCGCAATCGTATTCTTATTTTTTCGTGTCGTTACGAGCACGCTTGGCAATTCCTTTTTCTTGGCAGCAATGATATTTGCCGAACGCCACTCGTCATCGGAATACGCTAACTGCTCCCCGACAACATTCTCATTACTATTATCGCACGCTTCCGTAATTTCCCAACGTCATTATATCGCTCGCACAGTCGCACTATGTGTACTTTGTAAGAACACTGCCAGCGGCCACCGGCAGTCGACGACCGTGCAGCCTGTCGCGTGGAATTTTCAATGAAAACACACGACACGCGATACGCAACTCACGCGGCCACGCGGCCTCCGTAGATGCGTGCGCAGTCGATTTTATCTGGAGTCTCGTTTCTCGGTTCTACACGACAGCGAGGAGTGTCAAGTGAGCGCCGACACGCGCGATAGCGACGAACATCAATATTGTGCAATGCTTTATGGAGATTCGGATGATACACGAGGTCGACTCTCGCAATCGACGTTCGAAGTTTTTATAATTTGTGTCGCCATTATTTGTCCATTAAATAAGACGCAAGTCAAAGAAAGTACACGCCGATGGAATTGATAAACAACTCTGATAGGGCTGATTATCAATTTTAATAAAACTAGTTTGTAATCATTGAACGAGAAGTTTAGAGAGAGAGAGGGAGATGGGGAGATGAGAGAAATAAGAGCACCCGGGACGATGATAGATGTCGTCTAGGTTATTCGAGTTACAAAGTTTTAATTTCTTCTACTACGCTTCCTCCTTAGCGAAGGAGGGGCGAGGAGGAGGGACCACTAACAATGATGAAGTATCCTCTGGCTCCGAGATTCGCTCAGAGCCCAGAGGGAGGCTGCGGATACTACAGGATTCAATTCTGATTTATGACTGGTTTTAGTACCTCGCGTGGGACTGAATTAAGAGAGCTACGGAAGATGGCGCTGCAGCCCTCGCTCATTTTCCTTCTCCTTCTTTCCTCGATTCCAGCGAGAAGAGTGTCAGGAACCACGGGACAGTGCCAGGACACTCGGCCCAGCAGCCATTTGCGCCTCTTCGACATTACTCATCCTCGAGATTCTTTCTTACGTGTATCAGTATCCAGGTTTTTTTTTATTGCGTGCTCTAGGACGCTCTTTTCAAAATATTTTATTCGGCTATGCTCTGCCTCTTCATTTTCTTTTTCTTTTTCCACGGCGATAATCCCAATTAGATTTTCTCACGAAACTCTCCAAGTAGAAGATACTCCGATGATCCCAGTCTACATCTCCAAGATCCTATCGCGCACTGCGTGTAACGATGGAAGCTGTTGTCTTTGCTTCTTCTCCTTCTCTTTCGTACTCCTTTTTTTTTTTCAATCTAGAGTAGTGTAGGAAACTTTGCAAATCCATGCGTCCCATGTACAGCCGCACGTGTAATCCTGCTAATGTGCCACTTACGGGATGAGGCATTCTTCGTGCTGAGAGACCAGTGACTCTTTAATTAGTCGCGCATGCGCACTGCCAATTGTTCGTCCAGCCGCCGCACGACGTGCGGGGACATTCGATCAAAAGCGATTCTACCTCCGGAAAAGGCTTTCACTTTCGGTAAGACGTATCCGTCTTTGCGCAGCTACACTTTTCATGTCGTTCCGCAGTTTTTTTCGGCGACTGAGCGGCCAATTCGGCGTAGAGGAAAGAAAGAGATAGAAGAAAAAGACGAGTTAGCTAACAACTGGCCTGCCGACGATAATCGGAGGATTCTCTGACTCTGTAATTTGGATTCATCTGCGGCCAGCCTGGACTTTCATTCGGTCTTTGCGAATCCTCTCGTAAGCACAAAATGCCGAACTTTCAGGCAACACGATAACGCGCAATTCCTGCTTATCCGAGCTGCGGAAACGTATTTTGCAAGGCAAGTCCCATAAGTCAGCCTACCGAATTCGAGTGCAAATCCCAGAGTAGATATCGCGTTCCTGCGTCTTCGTAGCCAACGTAACCGCCTGCTCGTGTTGCTTTGGGAAATAATGAGCTTCCATCCCATTGGATGGTGCCTGATACAGAGAGTTATTCCGTCCGAAAGAGCGTGTAGATTGCAAGTCGCGAATGAGTTGAAGGGGATGAGGGGGATGAACAGCCGTTAATCTATTCCGTCAGAATGGCAGAGCAAGAGTCGCGTCTGTCGATTTGATGTCTGTTGATATTTACAGGCTGCTGGTACGAGAAAGCGCTATATTAATATGTATAATGGGAAATAGCTGGCTGGCCGTGAGCACCACTAATTGTAAGATGAGTGGCGACAGCGGGTGTAGCAGGAGTAGCAGGGGACGTGGAGGCAACTGGAGGCAACTGGAGGCAACTGGAGGCAACTGGAGGCAACTGGAGGTAGCGAGCACACGCCATCATTAAATGGCGGTTGACTTAATGGTTTCGTGGTTCGCGTTGTTTAACCGTCTACCTACCTACAGGCTTACCGCGTGACCCTGACTTCAAATATATAATAGTATAGACTCTATGGAATTCGTGACTCGAGTAATGGGAAGTTCGTGAACCACACGGTAGCCACACTAGCCTCTTGAGAGGCCCTCTGGCCAAGATGGCCTCCTCGGCTGCGGGAGAAACGAACCACCCTTCACCTTCGCCCTTGTCTTCGTCTCCATTAAACTATTACGGCCGATAAACTAAACTCTCCGCGGCTGCAAGACATCGAGGAAAGCGCAGCTCGAGTTATGCTGGCGCTTACGTGAAAAGTAACTTTTGGCAAGTCGACTGTATTCGCTTGGCGCTCTCACTATTTAATCCTAAATTATGAGTCCGGTAGTTGCTACGTTCTCCGAAGCTCTTTGTGAGACCACATACCCTTAGATTGATATGGGGAAATACGAGCAGTGCTTCGGGTCTCGTTTATTAAACCAGAGGAGAGTTTAGCGTGACTTCTGTGACTTTAGTGACTTTAGTGACTTTAGTCACTCTAAATACACGCTCCCGGCATAGGGACCGGTGTAAGGTACGTACTGTCCGGGTCTCCGGTCTCTCATCTATTCGCGTTCTGTATCTCGTGGAACGGCAAAGTGTCCGACGTTCGCCCATTTGTCGGAGGATCAAACTAACGAAGCGCGTGCAGCCTCCGTTCTGCGCTCCTGAACGAGAGTGCAGATTAATTCGGGAGAAGACTCGAGGAGAGCTCTCGCTACCATCGGCGCATCAGCATCCATTCTACTCATTCTACCGGAGCACCAATTGCCTTTCGCGTAGTTGTTGTCTGCGGGAACTCGGAAGTGCCGAACGAAAATTCCTCGAAAAGGACTAAGAGACTCGAGGATTATTAAGCTGCAGTCTCCGTCCTTCCTCTTAGCTGTCACTCGGCGCGCGTTACGGCTTCCGAATTATTCAAATCTTTTTCGATTGAACGCTCGAGCCTCGTAAACCGCCTAATCGACCGGACGAAAGTGCAGCTCGGCTTGGGCTTCTTACCGAGGCAGAAATTGAACCCAATTGACCCGCAGTTGACTTAATTCTCGCAACCTCCCGTGAAACACAGGTAACTCCCGCTAATTGAACACTTCGGTATTTAATATCCTGCGTCGTGGATGCTTCGGTCGACCACCATTCCAATCGCATTGGAATACCCGGGTAATCCAAGTCCAACGCTGACTCGCCTGGATCGTTAACGTCCTGCACGAGTATGTCAAAGGGCTTTTCGGAGGTTAACGGATGGACGTTAAAACTGAACTTTCAATAATGGCGGTTCGGCCGAAGCATCGTGAAAATCTAGTCGGAAGACGTGGATGACGAAGAGACGTTTGCCAATTTAATTCTAACGAATCGTTAAATGGTCAGGTGGTCCAACCCAGCTGCTATTCGATTGTCACAGCAAACTGTTTATGGTCGCTCGGTGCATCTACGAACGTACATGCTGTAGGGACACCACACGTAGTGGAGTGGAGGTACACTGGTAGTTAGGTTACCATATGAGCTACCGTATGTATACGAGTATGCACGGTTTATATTCTATCTATATGTAAATTTAACGTCGAGCTGCACTTTGGCTACGAACGTTGTTCATGCTCTGCTGTATCAACTGTTTAAATACACATAAGGCGAATTTCGCTCTATCGCGAGTCGCTATAAAATTCGTATCTCCGTACTATTCCTTCCTTTTGCTCGGGACTTTCCCGTTGCCGAGTCTCTTTTCGTACGTCCTGGCCTGTCCTATGTATTCTCCAGCAGACATTCCGAGAGACGTGAATTTCTAAAGAAATTCCAATGCGTGGCGACAGATCGATAAGACTATCTGAATTTCAGTTGGCCACAGCTTCTCGGATAAAAAGTGGCCGATTCGCATCGCAGTGAATCAAGGAGACACGTGACTCCTGCGAAGGAGCAGCCGCAGCCACTCGAATGCCTCCGACCGATGTGCTCGGTGTGGCTTCCACCGATCCTGAGTTTGAGAGATTGTGCGGACGTTGCTTACCTGCGTGAGTCGCCAATGTTTTGAAGCTTTTGCTATCGGGTCCGTCACTTGAGTGCAGGCTGCGCCGAAAAGCATCACCTTGTGCGGTCCACTGTGCATCATGTCGAAGAAGGCTTTCACTCCCACCGCTGCATTGCACTGGAAGCATAGGGACAGCTCTTATCAAATACGAGATTTCATAAGAAATACAAAATATTAAAACGAACGAGGCCACTTCTCACGAGAGGCAAAAGTATTTTACATTTTCTTAAAGAGACTAATAATTTCCTTCCACCGGAACTCTATTATCATATATACCTGGGTTTCAATAGTTACTCGAGACGCGCGCTCCTCCATTGGTTCCTACAGGATCCTCGACACCAGAAATTCTTTACTTTCATTGCCGAGAAAATTATTTGATCTGGCCATCGTAAAACGTTCCCTTGGAACGGCCGCAAAAAGTTTTAACTATCGTCTCGTTCCTTCGTAGAATAGAATTTTCAATATCAGCTGCTGCTTGACCCTCCATCGAATCAATAGTATTCTATTAATAGTCCAAAGAAGATCAATTAAATATATTTTCTCTCGTAAATCGTGGGAGGTAAATCTGTTGAGCCGCGACTCCGTATTCCTATTTATTATGTTATTTTTGTCTCTATTTGTTTTATCAATACGGCAAAGGGTGTTTCGGGTGTATCCTTTATCTATCTCAAAATATAAGCAGGCTTGGCAGACCGAAGGAAGTATCGACTGGCGCCGCATACATTTTCCCATTATTGTATGTTCGAGTCGCACGTGAGATTTCGTCGGCGTGCGAATCGCCCGTCGCAGGAAAAATATCGTAATTCTTTATGTTTCCAGAAGAACAGCGACACCCGTGTACGTACACTATACGTATTTCGCTCTTTTACCATTTTTTTTTTTTTTTCTGTTCCTACTGTTATCGTTCCTTTTTCTCTGCCCTTCTCACCCAGCATACACGTATAGCTAGTAGCTCGAGGATTTTGGTTTTATTCGAAGCGTCACGCAATGTGGAGGTCACATTCGCCTCTGGCTGCAATGTCGATGTAATGTTCTTCGTGATCCAGATGGCAGCGATGTGGAAGCTCCGAGCACAGCACACTGAATAACCCACGCGACGAAGGATCCGCGGATCGCGCAGTTTCTCTAGGGGCTGCATCTCTATTCAGGATAGATGCACGAGAAAGATTTTTAATTTCTTAGTCTTAAAGTCGAACCTCCGACAGAAATCTCAGCTCGACCAAGAAAATTCTCCGGTCTCTATTCCGATTATTGATTACGCGTTGACCAATGCCGTTTTCAATGTCCCATAGAAAACCTGTCAAACCGAAGCTGCGAATCATTGCCGCAGCAGCTTCTCGATCATCTTGCGGAATATACATATATATGTAACTTATTGTGAGTATGGCTTTCCTCGGTGATGTATTTCAAAAGTTATCTCAAGCGGAAATCGCTCGAGACGGAGGGAGGATGTTAGGAAAATATGTCCTGCCGAGTGACTCCTTGGTGCACCCCAGGACGCTCTTCCGTTGCGGCCTACGGCCAATCCGGCCACTTTGGCCACTTTGGCCACTTTGGCCACTTTGGCCACCCTGGGCACGAGGGCTGCAGCCATCTAGAGAAATCGGCCTGGCGATGGAGCTTCCATCCAGGAACGATTGTCCGAAAGCGGTTCTTCTTTAAAATATTCTTGAAGATCGTTATTCGTCTCGGTTGGAATCCGTTCGGGATATTCCTATATCCCTTGAAGCTTAGTGAGCGAGATTCTTCGCTCCATTGAGAATTCGCCTTATTTTCACGACACGAGTTGCTTCGCAGTTCTTATGCATCCTTTTATCATGCGAAGAAGTAGAGAAAGAAAGAGAGTTACGATAGCGACGAGAGTCTTTTGTTCTTCGTCGCTTCCTTCGGACGCCTTGGACGAACTATTCTACCTGAACATGGCGATGCTAAATTCCCCATTATAGTTTCAAACGGAAAATCGTCATTAAGTCTTGTAGTAGCAGGCGCCGACCCTTCAAGGCGTTACGCCACGTGCTTTCTCTCTCTCTCTCTCTCTCTCTCTCTCTCTCTCTCTCTCTCTCTCTCTTTTCTTTCACATCCCTCGTATTCCTTCCGCTGTCATTGTAATTCTCATTAGATTTCCCTTCGAGAATTCCAGGACTGTGAACGCGTTTGCGTTTTGTGCCTCCCCATTTATTTAGTGACGGACCGTCTTACCGTGTCAAGGAGTCATGACGTCATGAGACAGGAGGGTGAAAATCCGAAAGAGCACGAGCCACTATAGCTATACGTCAAGGGCGATGGAATCTTTTGTTCGGAAACATAGCAGGTAGCAGAATATCCAGGACAATTACAACCTGGAAAGAAACGTTCGATTCCTCCGCCCATGATGTAACGCGAGTCGTCATAATTGAAATCAGCGAACTAAACTAAGCTCTGCTTACGAGTAGTGGTTCGTTACCCTATCGAAATAGGACGCCTAATTAACGGTTAATTAACCTCTTTTCACAATAAATAAGTAATTAGAAGTTTTGCTCGTATTGTTTGTTTCGTCTTTACAAAGTAGAGTGACGAAAAAGAATTCCATTTGTATTTGAAAAATCGGCCTTATACGTAGTAGCTTCTCGAATTATTCGGAGAACGCGAAGCGACGTGAAACGGTGTGTCGACTATAATTTATATTATTGACACATGCTTTGAAGAAAGTGGCTTCGTCGCGTTTAACCGTAAGAGATCGCGGATGGACAAACTCTTTTTTTTTTCTTTTATTACGGTATTCAACCCCATTTGCAGCACGAGGAAAAGGAAAGGATCTCTGGTCCTTTTGATCGTGAATTTCGAAATATCAACAACCGCGTGTTTATGAGATTTTATTTTCTGTCCGATTTCTCTCGCAGTTGGTCAACGGACCATAACATCGGAACGTTCGTACGCATCCTGTCCTTTTGATTCTGCTCTGTTACGTGTATTACATATAGAGCTGCCATTTTCTTTGCCAAAAGAGTTTTCGATCGTCTTTTAACTGCACGCCTGCTGTTGTTATTATTATCACCGAAATTTTGAAAGGTTTTTTGAAATTTGCATTTAAAGATTTTGCACTATAGCACAGGAGAAATCTCTGGCATTCGTAGCAGAGTCAGTATTTTGAGATTCACTTAAAGCTGCATTACGTTTCTGGTCAAAATCAAACGTCAGCATCCTCTCTGGGAGAAGAAGAGAACAGTCTCTAAGTAAATACCGTCCCAAGAGGATATTTCCCGCTCCTTGCCAGAGTCCAGCCTGAACTCCCGACTCTCCGACCTCTTTTTCTTGGAAACGAGAGAGAGAGGCAACTCCCCCGTAACTCCCTTGACCTTCCAGGTCTTTTCGTTCGTTATTCCACTATTTCTATTATTTGTCCGCCCTTATCTCTTTTGTCTCAGCCAATTTGATAGAATGAACAATGATTTCAATATCGAATGCCACGAAAAGGAATTCCCTCTTGATTTGACGTAGACGGGAAGGCTGCAGCGGTGTAACGGTGACATAGTTTAAAAAAAAAAAAAACAGGTAGACGGGTGTGAACCTAAGGGTCGGTGTGCTTGCCGACTCGCTTATTCGCTTGACGGTTCCATCAGGGTGGACGTAACATATCGGGCGTTCGTCCAACAGTGAATCCACAATGGAGGAAGGAGCGACGCCCGGGAGAAGCGAAGAAGCGCCGACGCGCAGAAGCAGGGAATATGCCGGAGAGATCGTAATTTCATTACTCTCTTGCGGTGCGCTCACTCGCATAAATAAACAGACAGTTAGGAGGCTCGGAGGGGGAGCCTCCAGCCGAGCATTCGGCATTCGGTATACATATAGATTAGCAGCAGGAGGTTTCTACTACCTAGGAGAACTCATTTGGCTTCTGATAACGGAGCTGCATGTGGCCTGCAATTGCATTGCCTTGCGGAAATACACAAACGTAATATGTATGTACTGTGCGTCACGCTGAGGGAAGCCGATGACCATTATTCTCTCTCTCTCTCTCTCTCTCTCTCTCTCTCTCTCTCTCGGTTTTCCAAACTGATGCATATACGTGCACTCAAAGGTAACATGGCTTCGAGGCTTCCGAGGCGCTGGTCCTCCCAGCGCATTCCTCCCGGAGCACAATGCGAGCTTACACAGGAGGAGGCTGCAGGCGACTGACTTCCTGTAGCTACGTTCAACGACTTTAGTAAAGTAGCTTCGACTGATCGCGCTTACGAGGAATCGTCTCCCGGGAGCTCAACTCGACGCGAGTCCCGATAAGAAGTCTTGGTAAGCCTTGCAAGCTTATCTATAACTATTAAAAATCTGCCAGATTCGCTTCGTCCGCGTTCTTTGATCAGTTTCCTGACGTGAGCTCCACAGTCTGAGCTTTGACCCCGTGCAAGCGCTGCTGCTGTTTTTCACTCTACCGCAAGTGTTTCCTCCGGCGCTGTAGTTTCATTGGACTCGCCATGTTTCGTAAATCGACTCGTGCTGCGAATTCAGTAACGGATAATGAAGATTTTGTGGAGATCGAGACTCGGAGCATCGATCACCGGTCGTGCGCGGCTGTGAGAACTCGTGTAATTCTTTAGCAAATTAATATGTATGAGATGATGGAAACGGAAGCAGCAGCAGCAGCAGTAATAACAATGATGGCGGAATCGCGAGCACCTATACCGCTCTCTCGCGCAGACGATTCGCTTGTCGAATTCCCATGTACTTTCGTAAGACCCCATTAATTCCCTTTTTCGCGTGGAATTACGTATTGGTGAAATTTTACGGCACTGAGTGGCTGCGCGAATAGTCGCTACCGACCCTCCGGAAAATCTATCGGAAAATGAAGAAATGTCAAGAGGCGAAGGAAATATTTCCGGAAAGCCCCCGGAAGTTTTACGCGTCCGAGCGACTTAACGTGGTTTTCGGCGCCAATCCGACCCCATTCGTAAACTGTCGAGTCTACGAGGTAGGTATTCGCTTTTTTTTATGCCCCTCATTTTATCGTTTAGAACAAATTCCTCCGGTGATCCCGTTCCCGTCGGGATCGTCAAAATTATTATAGTCATTAAGGGAAGTTATGAGGGAGCCGACCGATTGAAATCGAGCGAAAAGCACGGCGCTCGAGACCCTAACCTCCTCACGGGGGGCTTGAGAGGAGGGAGGTCCGCCGTACCTCTCTTGTCCTTCTCCACCCCCTATCGCCGCCCCCGCCGCCACCACCACCACCACCACCACCACCACCACCACCACCACCATCACCAAATTCCCCACGATCGCTTCGATTTTCACGACCTCTCCGCGCCTATCCTCTTTCATCCTCCATCAGTTCTCGTGCGATTGCCGGCTATCTCTTTGCATTTAGACCATTTTTGAGACTCCGAGGACCCATTTATCTTGGCGCCGAGTTATATCGATCTAAAGGACAAAGGACTTGGTCCTCCAAGGACATTTCACTGGTTATTTGTCTCGAGTTTGAAGGCGTTAATAGTTACGTTTACAGTTTTTGTCATTGACTCCCTTGGACCGGGTATCTTGATCTGATCATATCAGAAATTGCGGATTGACGTTCGCGGTATAAATTAATTGGTCAATCTGAATTGTCTTTTGCTTAGAGGTAAATTGGGACTTGTCTTAACATCTTTATCTTGACATACGCTAAGACGAGTGTCCTTCGTCAGATCCGTAGCCTAATATATTCCACTGGGGAGGCTCGCAATTTTCTTTCGTGACTGTCAAGATATAGAACAAGGGGCTAGAAAACTAATGAGTTTGCGTAAAGAAAAAAAAAAAGGCTGCGAAAAAGATCAAGAGAGCCACTCGAGTGTCGCGTCAAATACAACATAAATTAGTGTATTACGATGAAAATTAAACTTATTGCCAAGATCGTTTCGAGCATTTCAAAAAAATTACAGTCGTATCTCCGTATCCCTATTTTACCTTCCGCGAGGTTCGCTGAAATGCTGGGAACTCGAGAGGCGATGGAATCGGAAAAGCGCGTGAATCCTCAAAATTGATACCCGCGTATTCTTTAATTTCAAAATTTAATTCTCGAAAATTTTCAAGTGTCCCATCCCGCCTGACGGCAAAATAGAATTGACATTAGAGTCAGAGTCACTAAAATATTTGATGTCAGTTTAAAGCCTCGAATGGTTGTGATGCCAATGAACACGGAGGATCAGCCATTTTCAAATAAGTTTATGAGCTGTGCCATGCTCGGAAAACGTGCAGTTTCATTTTCTTGATTTTAAGTTGGCAAACTTGGCGAGGAGAGGCGATCTATCCCATTCGTGCAATTCAGTGCAATTCAGCTGTAGTTTGCCTGAAATTATTCTCTTGAATCGCGCATCGATGGTCATAGGACGTCATAGGACCTACGTGAGACTCATCGGGAGATGAGTGCGCGAGTGAAGGGGCGAGGAGAACAAGGATGGGATGGAGATCCACAGGAAGATGGAGCGATGGAGGAGCTACTTAAAGAGAGAAGCGCGCGATGTATGAGATCGAGCCAGTTCCAGGTCTCGCATTCCATTCACGCCCGGAACGACATCAGTAAGCAGAACTGCAGAAAGCCTAATTAACAAGGAAGGGTTGGTTCGTTGTGCGCGTTGAGGAAATTGCGTCGGGAAGCATCCTCCGAGGACAAGCATTAGGCAGGGGCGTACCCGGATAGGAATTAGCCCGAATGCACTCGCGTTGGATTCGCCAGGAGGTTCGGCCGTCTGCGCCGCTTCGGATTGCCGCTCTGTTCCGTCCTGAGGAAGATCTTCGGCGAAACTGAATAAAGAGCATCCCCCTGCTATCCGGATTTTATGTGTAAACTCACTCATCGAGGTTTCCCATCTTTGCTTTCGATTGTTCCTTGCGATCCTAATCCGCCCAGTCGCCGCGACTTGCTCTTCCACGTGTCCTCTGTGCTTTACGTAACATCAGCTCGATTCCCACTACTCCGTGTGCGCGTCCGTGGGCATATAGATTGCGAATGAATACTTGAGAAGGGTAGGACATGGCGTGCCTGCCTTCGATGCCTTCCACGCGCGATGTACAGTAAACGTCTGATGGAATATCACGAGCTCCTATCCTACCCATAACAATGGATTCCAAGTCGTCCTTCGTAAAATGTTGCGCTTCTTTTTTTTTTTTCCAATTTCGACGCGTCAAAGGATATTTATTTCCTGCCGCTAAAAGTCTTGGATGGCAGAGACTTCGAATCTCTCTGAAGATCGGTCGGTTGCCGATGAACGTGGCGGACTCACTTGGATACTCTAAACAGGAAAAACGGTTATTGGAAATACGGCAGAAGGTTTGACGGGATCGCAGCGAGATTTTCACTGTTGCCGGTGCGAGGGTTTTGGATGAGGTTGATCCTAACCAAACTCGAGAATCCCAGATAACCCAGCTCCACAATTAACAAGCACGTGATGCGCCTTCGTGCCCGAAACGTCCCTTCTAAACTTGACTCGTATCCCGAGGCATCTGCCCAAAATGTTAAATGTTTTTTGCCAAGTGAAACAAAAAGTTCGCAGCCTCGTTCGCGTGACGGCAGGTAGTTTTTCCTCGAATCGTGAACCTCTTGGTGGTGGTACTTATAGCAGTGGGGGAGCCTTTTGCAATATTCAGCTGCGTTGCGTCATCTTACGGACAGAAATGAGAAAACGACGAGAGAATAAAGGACATCGCGCGGAAATGTTTAACTTCAGGCACAGGGACGTGCGCAGAGGAGTTATCTTGCGTGAATCTGGATTCCTCGAAATTTCAGTCTCTGACGATAGGAGGGGAGCTGCCGGTTGAAGTTGGTGCGGGCGAAGGACTCAAGAAAATAGAGCAGCCGACCGAAGTGCTCGCTGTCTTTCACGACGAGATACCTTTAACGAGGAGGTACACACTTGCTCAAAAGTATCGAAATACAATGGGGAGTCGCGCGTCTCTCGGGCCGTCGCAGCGCAGCTGTTGACCTTCGAAAGATAAGGGTAGCTCCCGTAGCTTGACTTTCTACTTTCACCCGTCGGGTCGAAGAGATAAACTGTAGCCGGGCGGTCGGATCGGAATCGATCGACGTCACCGTGCAAAAGTTGCACTTGTTGCGCCGAGCTTCGCGTGTGTTCTTCCAAGGTCGATCGTTCCTTCTCCTTCCTGCGTCCGACTACCGCAGCACGTCGATCGATCTGTCTTTCCGGAGATACGCAGCTACGTCTCGGCTCGAACATTTTCTGGGAAACTCTCAAAGTTTCGAACTAGGGATACTGAAAGAGAAATTTTATTGATCACCAGAAAATATATTCGGGCCACGTGAGGCTCCTGCGACGGTAAATTGCAACTCGAACTTGAATTACGCGACTCGCTAGGTCAAACAGTTTTTCCCACTCGCAAGTCACACGCTTCGCAGATTATTGCTCATCCCTGCGGGTAGCTTCACGTTTTTCTTCGAGTAACGAAACAATTAATCGGGCGGTCACGTTCACGTCGAATTTTCCTTCGGGGTGGCGACTGTCATTTTCAGATTTCGACAAGTTCTCGGGATGCTGGAGAGGCGCGACCATGCGCGACGCTCGACGTTTCAAACTTTGAATTTTATCCGGGGAGCCCGGTGAGTCTCCTCCTGCGCACTCGCTATACTTGTAAATATGTATAGTACAGAGAGTCCGTCGTCTATCCCAAAAGCGGGGATATTCGCCAAGAAATAACTTGACAAGTATTTGCCAATCGCATCTTATTCCTTCGGGAATAAGAAGTTTCAGCATCTCGGTGCGACGATCCCATCGAGTGTTTCTTCTTCGCGCACGTGACTTACACTTTCCGTCAACCACTCGAAGTTATCTTGAAACATCAGATGCATCATCCGCGACGCGGGAGGTACGAGCATTATACATATATATTTATTGATACGGTATAACGAGCTGCCCGCAGTCTTCCTCGGTATTATTTATTTCCGCAGCTAGGAATTTTTGGAAAATTATTACTTTTGATCGTAAACCTAATCCGATGGGTATCGGATTGTTTTCTTTGGGCCCTCCTAGGCATAATCCTCTTCAGTCTGCGACGTCACGTTAAACCAGATTACAGAAACACAAATATATGAATCACCGCACTCCCTGAGGTCTGAATTCCTCAAAGGAGGTTTTTCCAGTTAACCCATATACTATATTTAGCTTGCCAAGTGTTCTTTCTCGGAGGACTGCAGGCACGCCTGTTCCATAATTTCAACAATGGATAATGGAAACGCACCCGTAACGCGTATAGCCGAGCTGGCTTCTCCCTTGTCCAGCTACAAGCATAATTAGTGCTGAACGCGGAGGAGTTACGTGCTCTCCAGTGAAATAAGGTTCTTTGTCCACTGGCCAAATGTAACGGGAACCACCGAGCCGCCACGAGCAGACGGTCCTCGCTCGGCAAACTCACAGGAATCGCAAACCGCAAAAAGTCCAAGACTCGCGAAGAGCGAGGATTGTTTTGTCCTCGAGGAATTATACGCGGTCATAATTGAGACCAGTAAAAAAAAAAAAAACTTTAACGTCCTCGTTTTCAACGCTCCGTCGACCGAGGATCATTTCACTAGCCGTTCTCGAGGTTCCTTTTCATTTCTTTTCCCTTTTCTTACTTTTTAAATTACTTCGACCCTTCCTTTCGCCATTTCCTAACTTCGCACAGGACCTCGCCATTTCGAAGGGGTCGTCAATCCTCTCGAAAGATTTGATATTGTTTAGTTGAGGACGAGGTGCTTGAATCTGTCGTGGGGAGATAGTCTCGACGTACCGAGAGGTCCGGCAGAGGAGACGATCCGACGAAGACGTCTTTATGGACCGGCAGAAGCCCGGGTGAGATAACGGCACCCCGCTGGAAATGGGCAAAGGGGTGTAGAGCGGCCGGAGTTGGAGTTCTGATACGGTTAAGTTGATAAGTTAAGGATGTGTGTTGCCCAGCTGTCGCCCGATGTCCTGGGGAAGCGGCCGTGAAGAATCTTCAAAAAGTTACGTACCGATTCGCTAAGGAACGCTCTCGATTTGGTTTAAAGGGACGACTGGAGGGAGATGGAAGAGTTATCGGCTATTAGGATCTCGACCAATCAGATAATCGGAATGATTAGTTTTCGAATTTGGCTAGTGTCAAAGCAGTCTGTCTCGGGACACCGACCGAGGTGTCACGAGTTGCCTCGCGCTCCCGCGTGCTATCTGTTTATAGTCTTTCCAGCCGTGTTTCGCTACGGTATAGCAAGTTCTCGTTCGTATAGTTCTCGCGTTGCTCTCGCGATATCCAGGAAATTCTATGAATTTCCTGTGAGTGTTCCGGAGGTGCAGTGCTGTGCCCTGGTGACGTGCCCACCCGAGGGTCCTCTGGATGAGGTTCTTGGTTGTCTCGGATTAGCTGCACCAGCTCCGGTGAGTCTCTCAATTTATTAATTGGTGAAGGGATTTCGATTTGATAGTTAAGATGCGTTCTGTTACTCGCTCTCTGTCTCTCGCACTATATGCCTGCCTCTTACTCCGACCCTCTCTAGCTCAAGCTAGCAGCCTGAGCGGCCGTGCATTTCCGTAACCGTCCGCTCCCGTTCGTGCATCCAGCTGCGTTTGCTGATTTTACGCGACCCCATAGATCAGCACCTACGGTTACGTTTCTCGATTTGAGGCGTCCCAAAAAATCTACGGGATCCGTTAAGTTATCGTCTCTTCCGATAGGTTGTTCCGTCGGAGCTCTCGTTTTGGTGGAGTTGGGCCTGTTCCACCCCAACTCCGAGTTTATACCGGCTCGTCGATTTTCCCGGTGAAAAAAAGGATTGGCTGCCGCCCGCCTGGCTCGCGGGTGCACGAGCGAAGGGTGGACGGCCGAAGGTAACGTAGGTTGGTTCTCGAAGATAGTTCGTTCTCGGGTGTTTCGCTATCGGTGTCGAGTTAAGGGAAAGAGAATTACGTTACAATACATATAATTATACGTATATAGCTTGCTGAACAGTTAATTAAAACCTGAAAGTTTATGAGAGCGAAGGATGTGGGAGCTCTTCAAACCATCAAAATACCGAGGACGCACATTTGTTTAGACAAATTATCCTTTTCCGAAGTCGCCTCGGATATGCAAAGTTCTCGTTTGCATCGCAAATAGCATTCGGAATCGCTCGGGGCGCCGATCTACGGAGTCCAACCTCTGATAATCCAAACGGCCCTGATGAGCCACCCCCTCGCACCCTTAATTTCCCTAACTCACTCCATTTCACGGTACCTACAGATACATGGACGTATATAAAACCTTTACCAGCCATCCACTCGGGACGCGCAGGCTGCTGCTACGCGGACACGGAGTAAGTATAGTATAGTCAACGCTATCCGGCCGACAGCAGCTCAGTCGGTTCCCTTTTTCGTCTGATCCAACACAAAACGCAACCCTTTACGAGTTACTCGACCACTCAGCGCTGTCGTTAATGACCTACAAATTATTCAGCGAACACGACAAGAAAACAATTTATCAAACTTAATTTCCTTCTGACGGACTATATGTATACAAGCACAAAGGAAATCACGAGGATGAACAGAGGATTGGCGCAGCGACCAAGACCAGCGTCTTCTACGGTCTAGTACGCGAAGACGATGATATCGGTTCTAATGAAAAACATCGGAGGGTCCCCAACCAAAGCCTCCCTCTCTGTCTTCTTCTCTCACGAGCTCCCTTCGCTGGGCTAATGAAATACCAGATGAATATCAGGCCGGCAGAGTTCTTATCCCTTGGTACACCCAAACGAATAAATCTGATTCCTCTGTTTCTCTCGAAGGCTCGACGAATTGAACTTGGGGGGCCTCGAGGGACGGAGACGCGATTGCAATCCGAAGGACTCGACCTTGTTTCGTGCAAATGACAAAGGACGTGCGTACTAATTTTAAGTTTGGTTTCCTGTCGCAATGGATCTATATGCGTCATCTATATCGAGCGTCATTAGTGGTGTCCAGGTTGTCGACGCAGTGCGTTGAGGCGAGAGAGGAGAGTGGGCGCGCAATGCAGAGAGCACTAGTATCCAGAGAGTACTGGTTTCCTAAGGAACGCTCTCGATTAAGTTTAAATTAAAGGGACGACGTTTTAGATTTAAGGTAAAAAATGGTCTCAGGAGACTGGATAAGGAAACGAATACGATACGCGTTGACCCCATTCTTATCTGCGACGCCCTGTTCCACTGCTTAACCCTTGATCAGTCCCCACGTGTTTATTATTCCTAACCCTCCGAGCCCCATTGAAATACAGCGCGTGGTGTCCCGGCAAAGCAGCCAATCAGGCAGGTAAGTGGAAAGGTACACCGAGAGTTTCGTGGGCTCCGCTTTGGACTATTTGAACTATCTGGACCATTGGGACTATTGTTCGTAGGCACGAGGGTGCCGCGTTCGTCACGTAATTGCCGTGTGGCCGGTTTGCAATTATCGATAGTTAGGCGCGTCTCGCTACGGGAAGCTCTTCTTCGGACAGAAGCCTGTCCATCTGTAGATTCCAACGTCCCAATTGAATTTATTTAAATTTCGAGGTAAAACAGGCTCCACATGCATTACACAGGCATTACGCTCCAGGAAAATGAATAATTATCACTAGTAGCTGGGCAATAAATCATCGAGATAGACCACGCGGGGACTTGTGCAATGTGTCGCGCGAGGAAAGAATCTTCCTCAAAGCGTGCACCGAAGCAACGTGCATCTGGACCATGCGGACCATCTGGACCATCTCGGTCACGTACACGCCGCACAATATGTCTTAAGGCGAAAATGTAAGTGCGTCTATGGGGAAAATAGATCCTTTGAATACAGCCTCCTCCCTGCTGTGTACTTCTTCAATTTAAACACTTGCCGCCCATGAGTCTTGCCATTTTTTCATTTCCTTATTTCCAGCAAAGGTCCTTTGGTCCTTCCATAAGGTCTCTGGGATGACGAACAGTATGTGTATAATGAAGCGGGCATAATGCACGCATGGCTGCCTCGCACTGGCACCTTAAGAATTGCTACCTCGATTAGCAATCGTATCCACACTGCAGAACGTGTCATCGGACATACAGAAAATCCTTGAGATTCTAAGGAATGAGCAGAGAGCAGCGATCAGCGACGGAGACGCGAATCACTCGGATTTCGTGATACTGCACAATGTTGGTCTCCTTGGTGGTACTGCGAATACGGGACACCCCTTATAGTTTCAGAATATCTGCGTGTGGCATGTGAATAAATAAAATTGCGTGCGGCCCTGTGGCGCCTCGGGTCTACGATACTGCCGTGACACTCGCATGTTAATGTACTAGTATGAACAAAAAAATCGAGCAACTCTGTAGAGGAAAAGGTCCTCTAATAAATATTAAAATTAGGTTTATAAAAAGATCTGAAGCATCACTGTCGGTTTCTAGTTCCTAAGGAAGGAAAGGGCTCAGCGGTTAGAAAAGTGTGTAAGCAGTCGGTTCGCTGATGGACCAGCCTGACGGTGCAGACGAAACGCGAAAGGAACCTTTTTCAGTGAGAGTACGTGATGCTTTGGCTTTTTCTTTCCACGAGAGGTGGTAGCCACTTCGTATCCAGTGGGAGACTGCGAGATACCGAAATGATCGAGATACGGCCGAGTCGTTCGTGATTCTGTACTCGATTGTCTTTATCCGGGGTTCACAGGTCACTAGATGAGAATCGCGATCGACAATTTCTCAGACGCGTCCCTCGTAACGGCCGATGCTAACTTTTAATATCCAGTACATTTGAATGTATATGGCTCACCGCGACGCGTATAAATTTTGGCTCGTTCGTGAATTTAGGACAAGTAAATTGTCTATTCGAATGTCCGACATGACGCGTGATAATCGATAGTGAGGTTATTCTAGGATTTCGCAAAATCGATAAAGTCTGCAATATAAATATACATATTTATACACAAGAGGAGGACACTGTCGCGAATTCGTCTTGGATTTTGAAAGTCGAATTCTTTCCTGCAGATGTCTTCGGACTTTGAGCCCGAGGGTGTTAAGAAGCAACGAGGCGACCTTTAGGTAGGAATTTTTTACGAGTCGGGTTCTCATAACGCGCAGCCCTCGAATCCCGAGACAGAGAAGCGCCGCTCTGGAATTTCGACGCGTCAGGGATTCCTGGTTACCGAATAAGCGCAGCGCGAGACGCCATTTCCCTTAAGGATTCCAGGCGAGTGACTGAGCCAAGCCTGAAACCGTGAATAGAGCGAGAGGAAAGACCGACCGAATATATAGTATAAGGGCTGCCAAGGCGTAGCGGGTCAACAATAATTCACCCTTTCACCTCCCAGGGACAGCGTGTAGTATTCGAGGCTTCGAGCGATTCGGTCCCTCTCGAGATTTACGTTCTCGCAATCGGCTCTGAATTGCCGAATCAATGACGGAAGTTTCTGTCACGACCTTCGCGGGACGTTAATACGCCGCCGATCGATCTACAGGACGGCGAGCGCCGATTAATCGATTGTCTTTCTTTCATATATTTGGGCCTTCCGGAAGCTATGTTTCACCTGGGCTCTTTTCCTCTTCCCCTCTTGTCCGCTGCAGCACATGCGGCTTACCTTTATGTCTCATGCAAGTGCACCGTTTGCTCTCGAAACACCTCGACTACGTTGGCCAGCGCTTCCAGAGACTTTTCTCTTTTCTCCTGCTTGCCGGAATTATGCTTTACATACGCACTCGCCAAATCCCTCGAAATCCTCATGAAAATCCAGCGTACCTTCCGTCCCTGTGTCCTCCGGGAATCCAGCAAAGGCTCCTCGCGGGCTGCAGCTGCACCTGCGTCACTTGCCTATGGAGGAGCTGCGAGCGAGCCAGTTGCTGCGCACGCATGGACTCCAGGTGCGCAGCGTTTACGAGGTTGTGCTCTTGTAGTTTATGTTGGGTTAGGCTAAGTTAGGTTAGGTTAACGGGAGACCCTCGGGCGCACCACCGTGTTGTCAGTCGAACCGTTAAATCTTTATTGCTGCAGCCACGGATGCGCTGCTTATAAAGTTCGATCGATATAGCAGAAGCCGTTTGAGAGCACCCTGTGGATTTTGCATCATCTTTGTAACTCACCCCTTGTATCTTGCACCCTGCACCCTGCACCCTGCACTCTGCGCCCTCTCCTCCTGGATCGTGCTGCCGGAACACGCAGTCAACTGGAGCGACATGCTGGGAGAATACTAGTGACGTCACCCCGATGTCTCTCGCATTGCCATTTAGTTTTCTTTCTTGTAGTCCCGGATGCTGCGTTGGCGTCTCTCTTTGAAGGTCGTCGATTAATCAATTCCAGGTTTTACGGTTATCGAGGATACGCAGCTCGAATTGATCTTAATGATTCCTTGAAAAGTCAGGCAGTCACCATCTTCCGTGTCCGTGTATGAACTCTCCTCCTCCTCCTCCCCCCTCCCCCGCCTCGTGGGGACGGAGTGTTCATGATGATTTTAAAGAATCCTTTTAGCGAGCGACATAGCCGCAATGGCCATTCAATTAACGAGCCAGTGAAGACAGTAAGGCGAGATCGGCTCCCAGGATGCGAGATCCAGATCGCACAGTGGACTCTCCGTAAGGTCGGCCGGACGCCGCGTATATTGGCAGACTGGGATAAAGAAGAAGAGACGTATATCCAAGATGTAATCTTCTGAGCTGGCACAGGGAGAAATAAGGCCAGCAGCGCAGTGGGATAACTTCGAGATGGTCATAGGGGATGAAGACCTGGTTTCCCGTGAGAAGCAGCAACCTCAAGGAAGAGGGATGCTCGAGACTCGGATAAAGCCTAAAAACGATGGGTATCACCGACGGCTCAAAGGATCGGCGTCTCCTTGGTAATCCTGGGGAATAGCGCACTGGCGTCAGCGCTGCTGACGTCCGCAGAGCCTTGATTTCTCGAATTGGCTGTCCAGCCTGACGACTGGTCCATCTCAATCAGCCCCACGCCTGCACGAGTATTGCTCGAGTATGTTTCTGGGACATTTTCCGGGAACAGACTGCATCATCGACGCAAATAGTTGAGGGTTGCGTTGCCAATCGGCACCCTGCCGATAGTCCCTTAAAAGCATCCCGCACGGAATTCTAATGTCTCCAAGGATATATAGCTCTCACCGAATCAAATGTGATAAGCGATAAGCTTGTATCGGTCGAGCCTTTGAAAATACCACCAAGTGATTCAGTACAAAAATATAACTTTCCTTTCTATTTTTTTTTCCTTTTTTTTCCATTTTTCTTTCGCAAATTATTGTCGTCCTAGAATTAGCTCAAAGATCATTGCTTTCTATTCCCTCTGCCTTTCATCCCGTAGCTCCTTCACGGACGTAATAATAGCATTTGTGCACCCTGTCACAAACATTTCTAGGAGTCGATGCTTCGTTGGGATATCGGATTAACACAGTAATCTTATTTTTATAGCTTCAGCTTTCGCATCCCTCATTACACTCTTGTTTATCTAAACCAACGAACGAATGCCTAGAAGCGGAAACTCGAACTTTTTCGTAGAAATTCGTGTAATCCCGATTGGGCACGTACGAGATAACGGAAGAGCATAAAGAGAAAGAAAGGGAGAGAGAGAGAGAGAGAGAGAGAGAGTGGGAAAAGGACAACAGAGGCACTGAGCCCTGGCTGAATCTGGCTGAATCTAGTTCCAAAATCCCTGGCATTAACCCCATTACGTTCTAAGGAATATAACTTTCTTGGAACAGATGAGACTCGATGGTCCATTCTCGCTCGGTCGCGAGTTCAATGTCCATGGATCTTCTTATAGCACCGTGGCTACACTGTGCTATACTAGGCTATATTAACCAAAGATATCTAATAAAGCTCATGTCTCGGAAAATCGTTTGGCCTCCAAAGAGTTTCTGGGCCGCTTCGAACGAAGTGGGACGCTTGGACATTGCCGTCCAGGCATCCGGCTAACCAAATAGAGGAATTCCAGGCGAGGCTATAAATCACGATAACATCGTAAAGCACACTCCGCTGCTCAGGAATCGCGGATATGCAGAATTGGATTGGCGAAAGGGCGAAAGCGCGAAAGGCCGGAAGGAGATATAATAGAATTGAACGTAATTATTAAGGAAATTGGATTCAGGTTTCAATATCTGTTATCGATAACAATCGCACGAGTGATATTAGTCGTTTGGCTAGCGACTCGATGAGATTAGTGCTTCAAGAATATTTAATAGGAATCTTGGAGGTCGAAGTCAGTAACACGGTTCTCAATGGCGCTAATCACGTTCTTCGACGAACAATCTATGAATTCATATTGCAAATTACAGAGTTTTCCTAAGAATGTCAAAGGCTCAATTGTGCCGATGATGAGATGGAAGTTTCGCAGGATGATCGGAATCGCGTTCGCCAGTAAGATTATTAGGGTGGCAACACTGGTGCAGCATTCGGAGTTGGAACTCGCTTTTATGTCGTCTCTCGTTCTTTTTTTTCTCCCGGTAATTCGCTATATCGCGCGAGCAACGAGGCTGTCTTCAATTTTTACGAGCCAAAAAGTTGCGACTCCCTCCCCCGCTTTGGCAATGCTTCTCCAATGTTGTCCTCGTGCTATTTGCGATAAATGCCTTCTCAATGGGTTCTACGAATTTGTCCGTAATCATTTTTATAATGCAACGCGTATCGGGCCTATTTCTACTTTTCTACTTTTCTACTTTCCTATTACGTCCGCACACGTAGAGACCGCCTAATGGGATTGTTGCATTTAAAATTGGCAACTGCTGCTGTGACAAACCGATACGCCAAATGAAATATTCCATGCGCGTTCAAGGTGCCTTTAGGCGCTTATCATCCGATCGATCGTCTGGCGAAGATTGAGCCTCGGTTCTTTGCCACTTAATCGAAAGTCCTGCGAGAAGAGCATTTTAACAACTGCAGCCGAGTGTTTCCTTCCACGGTGCAATTTCTACAACCTCGGAACGTTGCGCTTAACCCAACAGAAGCTTCTTCTCCCGAGTTAATTGAAATTCCCTGCGAGCAGGTATTGCGAAAATATTTGCCTCGGGAGACAACCTCGGAATCCACACCGATCTCTTTTCTTTTTTTCCTCTTAAACCAAGAGAGACTTTGATGCTCCACGGTTTATTCAATAATTTACCGTAGACCTCTTTTTCACGTGGTTCCTTCCCGATGGCTTTGGATGATCGTCGCCTTGGCTGGGGAATATCTGTTGATCGTCGAGTAGGCGAAACAGAAACGAGAGAACCATCTCGAATGACAAAAGAAGATCAGTTTTAAGCGAAATGGAATTGGATAGGATTCTTCAAATTTCCCATCTGCCCATCGAGTCGATTTGCTAAGTACGTCCCTCTGAAGCATCAAGATAATGAAAATAGTCCATCATAAAAACGATGTCTGAATGGTTTTTCTGAAATTCCCTTCTCTCTCTCTCTCTCTCTCTCTCTCTCTCTCTCTCTCTCTGGTGAGGCGTGAAGCAAAGAGTGCAAGGTCAGCTAAAAATAGAGCCTTTTGGCGCATCGCAGTCATTTTTCAAGAGTTGTAGCTGCACATTCGCGGTCGCAGGTTGCAATGGAGATACAGTGGTGGAACGGTTGAACGGTGGAACGGTGGAACGGTGGAACGGTGAAACACTATGAACGAGGCCGACTCAGTTCCTGGCCAGAGTACCGTCGGAAGGTGCTTACCACGAGTACAAGTACTCCGGAGAATTCACCAGATTTTTTTTACCTCCCGTCACTCTAATTAGCGTTCTTCGTGAAAGCCTCGAGCTTTCCTAGGTACTCCTCCTATGATTATGTTTTATCCGACTGCTCCTACGAATCCTCCGTTCCATTGTCGCATTCATTCAATTATCTTCTCGTTTATCCGACAATATTACAAATTACAGTCACAGTTACAATCGGCAGAGTCGCGCATAATAAACGATAGAATCGTCCATCGCATAAGAGCAATTGTCCTTTGGTCCATGTCCGAGTCGAAAACTGTAGAGAGTGGAATCCAAAAAAATAAAGATGAAAGAGAAGCCTTCCTTCTTCGAGGTAGAAGTTAGGTGGAAAGAAAAGGAAAGAAGAGAAAATAAGATAGAAATATAAAAAAAGAGATCTCCGCAAAATCTTTGGACTTTTGCAAAGGTTGTTTTATAACGTTTAATCCGAGACAGAGAGAGAGAGAGAGAGAGAGAGAGAGAGAGAGAGTGTGTGTGTGTGACGAATGCCTATAAGGGACGTTGCGTATCTCGGGCGTAAATGTCATAAAGGAAAAGTCAATAAATGTGTAACCTCGAGGGCTCGTGGATGCAGCCTCTGGATTCGCCTCGTGGACTCGGGACACTCGATCTCCTCGACAAGCAGAAATTCGATTTCTTCAGGAACGACTCGACTCGAAAGGTATTCTTTGCTTCGAAACATTTCTCTCGCATTCTCATACTCAGGAAATACTGACGGTTCCACGTATTCGGCAAATTCCGTATTCCCTTCGCTCACGCGTCTCTTCGCGTCTTCCTACGCCGGATTCGGTAAAACACGAAGGCAGTGTGTTGCCAGGAACGTTCCCGATCGGGCACGAGGATGCCCGAAGTCCTGACGAATTGGGGAGGAGTCCGGTCCGATATCAGCGCCATAAGCGGAAAACGAGTCGGCAGCCCGATAATGGAAAGAGGGATGTGCGTACACGTGCTTTCGAAACTCTTACGTGCTGACATTAGCACGGAGATTAATGGGAAGAGAGAACTGAGTGTTATCGGCAGGAGGTACGGCTAATCGGAGAATCTTCATGAGACGACGGCGAAACGAGAGAATTCACAGCCTCCTGACTTTTCGCACGTAGCGACGTCGTATCTCTCGATGTGACGTGTCACGTACGAGAGAGGAAGCCGGAAAACACTGAGCGAATCCTCCAGCGCATTGCGCCTCCGACAAGATGACATTTAAGCGAGAGCGAACTATTCCGTCTTGCTTCTTATATTCGTTAGCCGTTGAAAGAGAAAATTTATTAAGATGAATTTTCGAAGATCCTACAGGACATTATGGTGATTTCGCTTTGTAAAACTGGAAGATAAAACGAATCGATCGAGACTCGTAGGAAGACAAAGCGCTGCGGCGAGATTTCTATTCCATTTCTAACGGATCCAACGTACCCGTTTATGGGCATTCAATGCCGAGAGTGATTGAGACCTTGCAGCAGCCAGTCAGCCACCGTGATTGCTATCTATTAATAGGAAACTGTGGATCTCTGAATGGACTACCGATCAAACGATAATTTTAAAACTCTGTTGTAATTACGAAGTCTGACCGTAGAACTCTGAATCGGACCTGCGGCACTTGCGCCCCTGACACTGATCGTTTCAAACCCTTTGAAGCTGACAGTTTTTACCAACGGTGACAGTGTCGTCGCTAAACTGTGGGGCTATCTGCGCTTGCTCCATCTATCCATATCTTACGTTTCAAATAATATTTTCAATGGTCCTCTAGAAGAAATCTATTTCACGTAGCGCATCGCACATGCTTTGTCCAGGGAGACTAATCTCCCTGACTACGTCCCTGCCGCTAGAACACGATTGGATCTTAGAAAGAGTGTTAGTTAGGTAAAACGGTGAGTGCCTGAGGTCCGACTGGATAAGGTTATTCGTAAATATTGCATCACCAGACGCGTCACCAGAGAGAGAGAGAGAGAGAGAGAGAGAGAGAGAGAGAGAGCGAGTAACGGTAATTGATGCGATACTCCTGAATAGCACAGTGCAGGCACAGCCTAACACGCTGTGTCTACATCGCCATATAGACATGTAGTTCACGGTATCAGCAGTACACCGGTAGACCGAAGATAAGGAAGCATAAGGATATCACGTGGTTACGATTGCTCACGAGTTCCTTCGAATACAATGGAATGGAGATACGTATGTGAAAATATACGGGACACCCAATTTACACAACGCAGCGTGAAAAATGAAAATTTATGGGAATATTCTCGAGTCTATGAAATTCAAAGAAAGAATAACTGCACGAACGCAGTAGCGAATGGTTCGTTGTGAAATTACATGATTTCCATCTAGAATCGCAGAGTCGCCTTTACGACTGCGCGTCCAATAGTTCTGTCGATAATTATAACGGAAATTCCGGTATCCGTATAGCGAGGTTATTTGCGTTTTCCCGGAATTGCAAAAGCCACAGTTGCCAGTCGCATGGAGATCAGACTTAATTGGAACACGTAGAAACGGACCAAAAATATAGAAAAAGCGCAGCACATCGGCAAACGTACCAAAACGTATTAAAATCGCAGCATCGCTTGACACTCGGGTGGCAACTGGCAACTTCCGAGAAGACAAAGCAGCGTCAACGTCTCGAGCGACGATCGACTGTCGCCGCAACAGTCATATCGCTCCTATCCAATGAAGCGATTGATAGTTGCTGCGAATTACGGAAAGTTTCAGAGAAGCGAGGAAAGACTAAAATTTTGGTCCAGTGAAAGTCTTTCGTAAAATATAAAAAAAAAACTTTGTGCGTGACTTTTCTTCTCTTTGCCTGAGGAATTTCAGTGTGAAAGGAGGCGCAATTTACTCTTCGTCGTTTTGGCTCCCAACGTGCAATTTTTCCTGGAGACGTTTAAGGCTAATCTCCGGTTACTTCCCGATTCGCACCGAAATTCTTTGTCCCTCAATAAGTTTTATATAAAATATTTGTTCGGTGCGGATAAAAAACCTTTGTGCAACAGCAGGAACGCGCGAGCGCAACTTCGCTGAAAGTGCCTGACGCGCCGTCGAAGCTTCCATGAAATTCTTTATGAAGGATTCTTTGCTCTTATGAAAGATTGAGGATTTAATCAGACAGAAAGGAGCGACGGGCGCGGGAGAGGCTGGCGAGAGATGAACTTTGAAAAGGAGCGAAGCTCCACATGACTTTATCCCTTCGGCATTGGAATCTGCCGGATTGACGCGAGTCAGTCGGCCGCGCTCAAAATTGAAACAGTAATCGAGTTCATTACTTGTAGGAATATACTGGAAAAGCGTAATTTCGCGCCGCCTCGTAATTCGATCGTTAAGCCGTTAATTGAACGAGATGTTGCTCCAGATTAAGCCAATTAATTAAGCGAGCGTGATGAGCTGCGCAGAGAAGAAGAGTTGGAATATTTGCTAGGTTCGATAGGAGGCGGAGCTGGGAAAATGGTCGATGGTTCAAAAACATGGGAATTTAATAATATAAGGACAAAGCGCAAACATTTTGGAAAATTATCGGACGCGGCTCGAAGCACCGGAGGGGTAATGGCGATATCTATTATCAGGCGGTACGAACCTGCTCTCGAGTGAATTCAACAAAATCCCATTAGCCTAAATATCGTATGAGCGGTATTGTGCGCACGCGCAACGGACATGCGTGGATACGCACGGAGTTCGGTGTTCAGAATTCGTTATTCGACAAATAGCGTAGATGCTAAGAAAGATCATAATTGGATAATTGAACTTTGAAGGATCAAATAAAAAGTAGTGCGATCGAAGCTGAGCTCTTGAGCATGTCGGTCACATTACAAATTTCACATTATAGTTTTGAATAAGCGGGAATTTACGGCGCTATGAATCACGCTGCTTCGGTGTGGCTAACCGGCTACAAGGTTGGTCCAGGCAGCAGCAGTCCACAGAGTCGGATACCTAGTATCGGAAATATCAAGTAGATAAATACCATTCGTAGCCAGACAACCGGACCGGAGCCATTTTTCTATCGGTTATCGGTAAGCGCCGCAGATAACGACTCGGCTAGAATCGCGTCGATCGGGCTCCGTGAAAATACACGCAAACATCGGAGGAGCAATCGGAACGGTCGAAAAGGTCGAAAAGGTCGAAAAGGTCGGAGGCTCCCTACTGTATTTCGCAAACGGGAATTTCCCGCAATTGGCTAACTGGAAAGAACTGACAATCGATCGGCCGGAGACGATACTTCCGCCTGACATCGTAGGCAAGGACGTAGATGCGTTTTCCTTACAGCAAATTTATAACTGCTACGATATCGTCGTCTTTCTCACTTAAATCTTCGAGTCTCGATCTTCGTTAGGAAACGCCCTTTGAAATTGCTACCTCGAATAAAGAAGAAAAGCGAAGCGGTTTACTTGCCAGTCGTGAAATTGTGAAATTGTGAAATTGTGAAATTGTGAAATTCCACAGAGGATTCGGCCCTCCGTTCTCTGCGTATCGCGCGCAGCCTTTCGACGTGCGCTCCTGCCGCCGGATGGAATTTCTCGAGGTTCACCCATTTCTTAGGTCTTATCGAGAGTTCGCGTCCTTTTTCATCCCTGGAGAAAGAATCGCACGAAGGTGTGCAACCAGACACCTCGAGAAATGCCAGAAAAAGTGATCTCTGCCCTTAAAGGGAAACGTTATCTCGAAAACGCATCTACGTCCGACGAGAGCATCGGAAGGAGTAACGGGGAGTTAAGGGGCAAGGGGGTTGAAGTTGGGTGGAGTTGGTTTATCGGAGACAGGCATTGTTCCTTTTCCCTAGCTAAACCTCCTCCTTCATTAATCTCCCTCCCAAGTGAGCTCCAGCATCGGACTGGGATTCGGCTGATATTAATTGCTGCTAACGGCATCGGTATCCAGCTGAACCCTGCGAATTATCACGACCCTTAAAACGAATTAACAGAGAAAACACTTTGTTGCGAAGTGCTTATAAACGTGATAGTTTATATACATATATATTGTAATACGATCTAAATGTTTTACGTTTCCTCCAGGAATCCTCGGTATATTAGTGTTGCCGGAGGGGGCGGGGGTGGGTTAAGAGGGTGTAAAATGTGCGCGGAACTCGATCGCGTGCCGCACGAAAGCGCTGATTCCGCACCACTTAGCAGCCTCCTTTTACTTTCATTCTTTTCTAATATTTGTAAGACGAGATAACGCGCGCGAGAGAGAGAGAGAGAGAGACAGAGAACATTTGAAATTGAAATATTAGTTTCTGGAAAAGAAGCAGAAATTTTTGCTAAATGGAAATATTGTAGTAAGTATATAAAGTATTTGAGAAAACGTGATTGTGGACACCAAGCAGGCGATACGTCACTTCCGTTTCCTCTGAGGGGAAAACGTTGTCCATGTGTCGAACGAAATGATGGATCGTAATTTCGCTCGGAAAAAGAAAAGACTCGGTCGCAGTTGCGATTGGTACGGCTGGAGGTTGAAACTTTGGAAATTAGATGAACGTGACTTTGGAGTTGCCGGCTCGCAGATTGGAGGACCGAAACGGGACGATCGGCGCAGATAGCTAGGAGCGGGTCGAGAGAGGGGGAGCAGTTTCATCGAGAGATCGGAAACGGCAAATATTCCCACGAAAAAGAAGACAAGGTCGAAGAACAAACAGGACAAAGAGGAAGTATCGCGAAAAAGTTAACCTGACTCACCTTCGCGTGGATCTTGGAAATATTAAAGTTTTCCGTAGAGCTCCGAGGAATCGCGTTTGACGAATATATAAAATATATGTGTGTGTTCCATCCACGAGTAGAATATAATTTTAGAGGAGCATCCCGCTCTAGGACTCTGGGACATTTAATGTCAAGACGATTCGCCTGGACCTCGCGTTCTATTCGCTCGTATCTAGCACCTCCCAGTCTGGGCTATGAGTGCTATTTGTGTGTGCGTGCGCGCGCGCGCGCGCGCGCGTCACGGATGAACTGCCGATACTTCTTCGCCTTGACTGTTTCTTTACTCTCTTTTGTGGCTGTGAAAAAGTAGCCAGCCTCATTTTCTCTCCCTTCGAGGATATAAGTGCGCTAACGGGTCTCATGAATGGAAAGGCCGTAAAACGGAAAGGGGAACGGGAAGAGCAGTGAGACGTTTTTAGGTTTCGGCATTGTTGCTGCCTCGGAAAAGGGACACAAGAGGCAAGAATCGGAGGAATCAGAAGAATCGAAAGAATCGGAAGAATGTAAAGGTGCCAAGGGAAGGCTAAGAGCGATAAAGACGGGCCCACAGCGTCCCGATGTCCAAGGGTAAGGACCTACCCTCCGCGTTCCACCTCCATGGCAAAAGCAAAAAGTCATTTCGTCAAAGAATTTATGCCTGCAGTCCGCGAACGAAGCGAAATTAACTAATTCAAAAGTTATTTCTCAGAGACAAAAGAAAATTGTCAGTTCTTCGTAAAGTCCCCCCCCTCCCCTCCCCCCCGGACCTTTCCCAGCACGTGGCTGCTCGAGAGAACCGGTGAGGGGCGCACGTGCGCGATGCGCGAACTTTTCAGGATAAACTTTGGACAGGCAACACAGACGTTGTTCGTAACCGTAAAGTGTTTTGGGGATACACACATCAATTTGAAGTTGGAACGACTGTACTCCGAAGGAGCCTTCATAAATCCTTAGCTTAAGGCTGTTACGTGTGCGATCGCGCTGGCGTCGTGAATCACCCGAGCGAGAGTCGTCCTGTCCAAGTTCTGTCGAGAGGGAAAACCTTTGTATCGTCGGTTCGTTCGGTTCGAACTTATTAGATTTCCGATTATCTCTCTTCTCTGCTTCATTTTCATATGAAATTACATAGATACGTCCAGAACTCCAGTTACCTGCACTCCTTTACTCGGAATTACTCAGGACCGATGATCCGTTCGAATCCTAATGGTATTTTGCACGTGCTCGGCTGATGCGTTAATTTCCAATAAGCCTGCAAGATGCATTTTACTCGGGTCTTCTGTTCGAAATTCTGTTGGGCAGAAAATTGGGAAAACTCCCTGGCGCCTCCGGCAGAACGACGCCCTCTATACCTGCGCATTGGTTTGCGGAGAGTCGTAACCGGTATCGAAGGAACAGCTGCTAGCGCGAATCAACTTTGTGTACTCTGTCGCCAGAAACTAGGCGAGGGAATTCTGCTGACCCAGCGGAAGCGGAAGGGAAGGAATGGCAGCTCGCTGGGAAATTTTGTTAACACGAGCAGAGAAGCAGCCGGTTGGACAGACGCGAGCGACACCGCGAAGCCAGAATATTCGACGATTCGTTTGGATGCTGCGCGCTAGATAAATGCTGCGGGAAACTTTAGTCACGAGACACGTAGTGGTATTCGCGTATCGCAGATAGGCCGTTATTTATCCAATGGTCGCGTAGAGGGACTGGAGTGGGATGGCGTAAAGACGGTAGAGACCTAAAGCCGCAGGTGCATCGCAACGACTCGAACGAAGGAGAGTCGAATGGCGAGGTGCGCTGACAATTTCAGTTCCATGCAGAAGGAAAGCAAATGTAGCTAAAAGATAAGAATGAGAGGAAGCTTCGAAGCCTGAGCCACTTTGCTCGACGTTACGTCAAGGAAACGACTAGAATGGGCGAGTTCTTACGACATCGTAAGAAAGCGACAATAAAAAAAAGCCTTTGTTACCCTTTCTCATTACGATTCAACGTGGCTCCTTTCCAAAGGCTCCTTTCCCGTATCTTTTCTGATTCGCCATAGAATCCTTCCTTCGCCACGTGTGTCCCGAAATTGGGAGACCTT
>JARQTH010000304.1:231053-245403 GCA_030142595.1 Trachelus iudaicus
GGCTCCTTTCCCGTATCTTTTCTGATTCGCCATAGAATCCTTCCTTCGCCACGTGTGTCCCGAAATTGGGAGACCTTGTTAAGACGGCCTCCGCTATTCCTATAGATCGAAATTCGAATGTAAACCTTAACTTCAGCGATCCTTTGCGCAAACAGCCTCAGGCTAGGAGATTCGCGCAATGCGCAGCGCAGCATCTATTCGATGTCCCTCGTATCATCTGTTTGGAGAGAAAGCAGGTAGAGAAAGCCACGACGAAAGGAATAAACTTTCTTGATTCTTCGGGTCATTTTATGACTCGCACGAAATTTTGACATCGCGTCACGACATAAACGTCTTCGGGGAAGAAAACGAGAGAGTGCCTGAAGTAAAAACAGGAAAATCTGCCCTTTCGATAAAGACACGAGGTCGTGGAAGAAGAAGAAGAAGAAGAAGAAGAAGAGTAAGAAGGAGCGAGAAAGAACGAAATTACGTCGGAGGAAAGCGGAAGGACGAGGAACGAGCGGATAGTAAATATGGGCAACTGGGAGAGACACTCCTATGCTCCTACGGTCCTAATGAGAAGCCATCTTGGAGCGATGCAAAGTAGCCGAGCAAGGTGGATGGTGCCAGCCCTGGGGAATCTGACATTCAGCCAGAAGGAAAAAAGCGACAACATGGACGCGAGTCTAGTCCCGGCTGAATAGCCAAGAGCCTCGTGTCCTATGTTGGCCAGACCAGAGCGCTGTGGAGCCCTCAGTCTCCTTCCACGTAAATCCTCCGCAGCATTGCGCCTGCTTGTCGCGGTCGAGTAAGTCGTCGTCGTCGTCGGGAGAAGCGTGGAGGCTCAAGGACAAATTGAGTAATCCAACCTGCGACTTTTCACCTGGACACGTGTCGCTTTACGCAATCGTATTCGAATGATCGCCCGTTCCGGCTCCTGAGCAGCAGCCTTGGGCTCTGGAGCAGCTAGACTCCGTAAGAACGTTAGACGGGAAGGAAATGATGGAGGAGAAAGTCCGGCTCGGAGCCGAAGACGCTAGGGATGAGAAGGACCAGTCTGGTCTGCTGCAATGATCGAGGCATTTAGTCGGGGGTCGAAGAGTGGGCGTTTCTAGTCGAATCTTTGATCACCCGATCGCTCAGTCGCACAAGTAAATTACCAAATTCGACGAGATCATGTGGACCATGGGATCAGCGCTCCTCGCTCGGTTGTCGCTCGGTATATGAAAGCAAAATGCGATTTTCCATTTCCCATGACGAATATTATACGTCGATTCCCACCATGTATTAACATTTCATTGATGAAATCGCGCATGTGTCAAATTTCATCACGAAAAAGGCTTCGTATTGTACAATTTGTAGGTAAGACTCGGGAGGAATTTTCAAAGGAACGAACGTCCCACGGGACTCGTGCATCACCGGATCTCGAAAGACGAAGCTGGGCAAAGGTTAAGGTCGTAATTCGATGGGCCCGTTTCATCTTGAAATTTTTGTTATCACTGTTATCAGTTAACATAACATTATACTAAACTCCTCTCCAGCAACATTCTCAAGCGCAAAGAATCAAGTTGGCCGGCGGGCAGTAACAACAACTACAACAGCGTAACACTGGGAGAGATAGGAAAATGAAATTTCCCCTCGTGCACGCACGATGCTCGCCAGCCCTCAGACTCTCAGACTGAAAGCCGCTTGGCAAGCGACTCGCTATCTCTTCACTCTCAAATGGGAAGCGAAGGGCACCTAGTCTAAGGGCCGAACTAACCTACCTAACCCTAATAAAGCCAAGACACGACTTTAAACCGAGAGCTACAGTCTTCTACGAAAATAGTTCACGCAGTTTTGCCCGATAATAAGATAGTTATATTGGATCGCAGAGAAACACGACGAAATGTTTCCATGAGCGAATTTTTGTACTTATAGAAAATTTACATCAATGAGACATTCGATCAAATTCCCTTTTTCTCATTTAAAAAACGCTGATGTTTGTATCCATATGACGTTGCAGTTATAGACACGCAAAGTAATGGGCAATGAATATAAAGTATTAGAAATTTTGCTTGAATAAAATTGAGGCGCGCTGATTGGCAAGAATCAGGAACAAGGCAGGCAATGTCGCCCCTGCGAAGTCCAGTAAAGTGAATTAAAGTTTTAATAGCCCGTAACGCTGAAGGAAAATGGAAAGCAGTTAGCTCGCTCGCCTATTTAATACGCGAAGGCCGCACCTCGGGCTCCGCGTCCACGTTACGTGCTACGTGCTAAAGGCAAAACCAGTTTCCCTCGTTTAACCCAATATTATAAATAGAGGTACCGTGCTTTGCCGCGACCCTCCCTCAAAAGTTAGCGGAACGAAGTCAGGCCGCCGCTTCCGTCCCTTCTCTCCCTCCGCTCCGAGTATTTTCGAAATTTCAGAAAACACTATCACGTCCAGCTAGTGATTTTAGTAACAAAGAAAATTTATACAATTTCAACAAATAAAAGTTCGTCACCAGGCAGTCTAATTGTAATGGAAAATAACAAAACAACCACTACGTCGCTGTCAATATAAACGTCATAATAAAAACAGAATGCCGATTGCGCTAAAGAAATATATCGTTACCTCCTAAATCAATGAAACAGGCGACCGTCCGAAAAATCTCTCGCCACTTCTCGTGCTCACGGACAGATGTCACTAGATTGCAGTAATCGTCACTTATTCTGATTCGGCGGAACGCGAATCGCAAATACAGAATAAACGTAAAGAATCTGCGGCTCGCTAATCATTTAGTCTAGTTCTGGCGAAACTTTCTGCCTCGCGCGCTGATTTAAACTTTGCGTCTCTGTGTGCCCGCAGGTGGACAGCACAGGATCAATTTGCGCAAAGCCGAGAATGGTAAACGAATTGAGCGAGAGAAGGGGTTAGGGTGTGTGGAGCGAGATGACTAGGGTGGGGGGGGGGGGGAGGGGCCGAAGGGGAGGTAAGGAAGAACCGCGTGAAAAGTTAAACATCGTTAAACATTTCACGAAAAAGCTCGTTAACGATCTTTGTTAGAGACTGGAGAAAGGGTTAAAAGGGTTGTGAGGAGAATCGGGAGATTCTTCCACATAATTAATCAAAGACAAAAGAGACGATGGGAGAAGTGAGAAGGGAGACAGAGTTGTAGCAATAAGGAGAGACGCTCGCGCAGCATCCGACAATCGAATGCCTCCAAGTTTCACCTGAAATTGACTTTAACTCTCGCGTTGGCTTTATCTTTTGCTCGCGAGTTCGACTTCACCGAAGACCGTGCGTGCGCCTCGAGAGCACGCGTCTTCGTGTTTCATACTAATTTGGCTAATTTGCAACTGAATGACCAGAGGGACCTCAGGTAGATTTGCTAATTACGTTTATGGAAATTTTATTTCTGTAAGACGAAATGCCTAATTCGGATGAAAAACATGTGAAATGCCTCCCGTGTGGAGTGCATCGTTCGTAGGAGTATTATTTTTTCCGCAACGTGTTGCCACGGAGCTGGCTAAGAACGATGGTGAAAAACTCGGAGGAATTTGAAATATTTCGATTCGAAATAGGCCCTTTACCCTACTTATTCTGTTATCGTTAGACCTCGAATTTTGTTTGTCTTCGATCTCAGCCTCGTGATTTTCAGGTAACAAAGTTTCCCCTTGGATCCGATGTAGATAAGAACGAGACTCGATCGTCCATCGCCTGTTTGCTTTCCAGGAATGCTTTCCTGAGGTGGTAGCGACACAGCGCTTCGGGCTCTCCATATTAACCGGAAGGCAGGTTTGTTCTTAAACGATGGGAAATTTCGTTCAGTAAGGTGGGACCACAATGGTGTGTCGAGTTAAATTGTGCAGGGGATTATTACACCGGTGATTCCTTAGACGTATCCCGGAGATCGCCTAAGGAGATTAGGACTGATTCAACTTTTTTAATCTGCCTTCTTAATTTCGTCGAGACAGAAGTTGGCGCGCCAGGGGTGGCTCCTATGGCAAACTCCTATCTCCCAAAGTTTAACCCGAAAGTCTGAAACTGAGGGCTGCTTCGTGGCCAATTGTCAGTCGCATCGGCGAGGGGAGCGTCGGAGGCTGCTTCCACCGACTCGCGCTGACGCTCAGGAACTTCGAACCGAGGGTCCCCTATCCCCTATCCCCTAGTATCTGACGCCTATCGCATTTTTACGAGCTTTCCCCGAAATGGGACAATTCTTCGGGGACGTCGTCTCCCCAGAGTCTGAAAGAGGATTTGACACACGCTGGCGTTATTACGATCACAGATACATTCGATGCAGCGCAAAGAAGCACACGAAGAAGACTGTCAACGCGCCGCGACCTTTGACTCCGTCATTTACCTGTTGGCTCCTCCAGCCTCCTACCGACAAATAAAGTGGGCAATTCACTCGATTATCCGTAATCGATAACTCAATCGCACTAATCGAATTGATGAATTTCTCCGAAACTCGAATTGACCCTGCCAGTGGCTCTAAGTGGCGCAGAGGTAAGTAGCCCGAGGCGGCAACACTTCTGATGTCGAGAGGCCAACTAATCATCAAAAGAAAACACAGGGCACAAATTTTCTTCGAGTTTCTTGGCTTCCGGCTACGCGTTTCTGTGCGTTGCTTACTGATCGCTGCTCCTCCTGGGGAAAGGCTAAACTTTCTACGCAAGTCGATCGAGTCCTTTCGTCGACTTTATAACTTTCTCGCCCGCAAAACCCAATGTACCTTTACCAGCTCAGATTCGAATTTTGCGGCGCCTCAAGCGATTCACAAAAGTACTGCAAAAATAATAGCTGCAGGTTCAATGTGAATAAGGAAGCGCGTGGCCATAAAGCATAGGACAGAGCCGAGTAAATGGCACATCCTGTTGGTTCGTGTTGATTCGTGTTGATTCGTGTTGGCTCGTAGGGGAGCACGAAGGCGCAACTAGACTGCGCGAGTGCTTTCGACCAGCCAGAGATGCAGCGAGGCCTCTGCCGTGTCCATGACTACATTAGCAAAGTCTCGGCAGTGTTTTGCACTATCGCTGCTGCCAGATAATAGGAGTACTCCAGGCACCGCAGTCGAGAGTTCTGTCCCAGCAGGCCAGAGGAGCACGGAATCTGCAGTCATCGGTGCACGGTCTTATCTTTGCGAGAGGATCGCACTCGCGGGAGTCTCGCGTCATCGTGTCTACGAACGTCTGCGGGAAATACGTTTGATGAAGTTTGAAAGTTCCGTTTGGATGATTCAAATATTAGAGTCTGGAGGTTGCCATTACGCAATAAAATCCTGAAAGGCGAAACGGCACGTTGAAAGGCTCGAGAGGAGTCCAGTAGCAGCATTAGCAGCATCCGGCGTCGTAACACGCTCCCCAACTTCACGTGGATTTATAGCTGGCAGAGAAGTTTGCTACTGGCAGTCTGCAGTGGGCTGCCGTTCCTTCCTGTAATCTATATGTATCTGGCATAACCTCTATCCTTCCGGAACAGTGGGAATCGCGTTGCGCAACGCAAGGGATTCCAGGCGCCACTGTCGGAATAAGAAACGATTCCGTTTTCGGCCATCTTCGAGTGTCTCTTGGAAGGGAGCAGCGGTTAACTGGAAATTACGATCGCCGAATTAGTCGCTTGCGCTACCCCTTGATATTTTGCCCCAATCCCCCGCGACTCCGTGCGTCGCTCGCTACGACCTGCCAGAGAACGTAGCAGGCCCTGCCTCACTGCCCGCGAGTCACACGCCGATTCCTCGAGAGCCTGACACAGGTATTCCATTTCTCTGAATTTCATTCGTTCTCCTTCCGCATCGATCCTCCTGCGGAACCTCGTATTTTCTTTCTCTCCGCTTTCCTTATCCTTCATCTCCCCGTTCCTCTCCGTTCGCCCCATTCTCCTCGCGATCTTCGAACCTTCGCCTGCCTCTGTCTCCTGCCTCTTCGAGGGAACGCGATGCCAGTCTTGTTCTGGAAACTTTACCGATCATTCCTTTCTGGCTAAAAGATGAAGACCACCATTGGCGTCCTGTACTTCGATAACCCTTTGATTCCACGCTCGGCAGGACATTACCTAGTGACTTGCTTAGCGCAGACGATCTTTCTTAGTTTTTGCTTTACGTTTGCATCGCCTACTCGTAAGCGGAACTGCCGAGCTATTTTTCGATTTGCCATAGGCAGTTGCCGGGGACATCGATCGCGACTTCGCAGATGCACGCGGATTGTTGAGGTCAGGAAGGACCGGCGGCCGAAAGGCGACTCGGCCGATGGACCGAAGGGAGGAGGCTGTCGCGAGCATCGGAAGGTCGAGTAGGTCGGCGCCGCGCAATCAAGTTCGAAATGCCTGAATCAGCATAAAGTGCCCATTGACGCCTCCGCTTCGCGCTCCACTAGACAAACGCAGCTAAGGGCGGCGGGTAGCATCTTCAACCAGACTGGTGTCGTCGCAGCCCAAAACGCCCAGGAAATTGAACTTCCGAACGTCCTCTCTCTCTCTCTCTCTCTCTCTATCTCTCTCTCTCTCTCTCTCTCTCTGTGGTCTCGACGACTCGATCGAAATCCAGAGCGCGTCTCCTTCTTCGGTGGAGCCTTGAATTAAGATGCTGTGACGGGAACGGATTGGACCTGGAGGAGGAGGAGGAGTAGGAGGAGGGCGCGCAGAGAAAGGGAAATGGCTGGGAAGATTAGATTGAAAAACACAAAATTGCAAGAAAACTCGATTGAAAGAGATCTACGTAATAGTGCAGGTTCTATACTCGCAACGTTAACTTTCTAGACACCCACCTACCTACATCCTTACATCCCAGCTCGTCCTCCTCCCCCCAACCAGATTGCAAAATTGCAAATTATGCCGACGAAAACTTTAGTCTCACGCTTCCTTCGGATGATTATCGAGTCGCCCGCTAATGGATTTCGCGATCGTTAACCAGGCTAAACTATCCTCCCCTTTATAGACTCGCTAGCACCGGCAGCAGAGTATTAATATATAGCTCCCAGCTCCCAGCTCCCAGCTCCCAGCTCGAAGACTACGGTTAAAGCCGTGCAGCCTCCTCACCGCGACCTCTCAGGTAGGAAGCTAAATTAAGACAGACTGTTCGAGAGAAATTCTTAAGACTATCGGTGGGAAGGAGGGGGGGGGCGGAGGGGTTGGCTTGCTTACTTCATCGCATCGACGTCGACGTCGACGTCGAGACGAAAGGGCGTCATGCCCTGGAGTCGAGAGATGGAACAAGAGATGCTCGAAAGGACTCTAATAAGGAGACGGCAGTGATAGGTAATTACTCCGAGAACAAGAGAGCGACAGAGCGCAGAAACGAGAAGGTCTCGAGTTCTCAGGATGTCTCCAGTTCTTGAGGCTCCCACCGGATTAGCTTCGACTCTCCCAAAAGGTTCGAAGCGGCTCGACGCCTTGCGGCTACCGAGGTTACCGAGAAAATAAATGAAGAAATTCCCTCCGTCTCTTCTCTGCGCGCTCCATAGTCCAGAACTCTGGCACCTTTAGACGGAATACACATTTAGATGGAATTGGGAGAAGATCTCCAAATATATCCTCTTTTACGAAGAGCCTCCGAGGGGCACCGGCCACTTCTAGTCTCCTAGGAGATTGCTTCTCAATTTATCTATTTGACTGAGGGGACTCTTATCGATTTCCACGACTTGATTCAATTATTAGTATGAGTTATCGATGTTATTAAAGCTTCCAGATAACTAACCTAATCCTATAGCAACACTCGGGGGTCATTCCTTCTGGCTGGCCGATATTGCCGACGACGGCGCCGTTATTGCCAATGCTTTTTCCCCTCGACGGGCCAATCGATTGTACATGGATTATTGAATTTCGCGATCATCCAGAATCGAAAGGGATGATCGATTGACTGCGGTCAACCGAAAAATTAATTAGCTTCGCAGGTGCGGAACAAGATTCAAGTAACTTCTTCAGGGATTATTTCTATGTATATCCTGACCTGACTGATTCGATAAGACCACCGACAGAAAAGGCCATAGGAACGAATCCGACTGTGGTTCGGCAAGCAATTCTTGCAGCATTCTTACAGATCGCATGTGGCACGTACTGGATAGCAGTGCATGGCGATGCATTTCGATGTTAAGAATTGAGAAACTCAGTTGAAAAGGAGAGAGAGATCGTATTAATTAAATTCAATCAGGGCAAGTCAATTGGGTTGTAATTCATCTTGAATATAACTTCTCTGTACAATAGGAAATGGCACGACAATGCACTTTCCTGCTTGAGCAGAGTTAAGTGCTTTTATTTCAGAAAACTTGCTACCGATGTCTGCGGTCGATTGTTAAAATTGCGGGTAACAACCCGCAGTCTCGTTATCCTTATTGGAAGAGTCAATGGCCTCCCTCATTGACGCGGAGCCAACGGCTCAAGAGTCCCGGATGAAACGCAAACCCTAAAAATTGCAAATGAACGTCCGACCGTAAACGATGTCGATACCGCACGATTTAAGGTTAATCGAATCGGCAGGACGGGATCGAATCTCTCAGCGATTCGAGTCTTTTTTTTTTTTTTTTTTTTTCTTGCCACATCCGATCGGACGCAATGAGTCGATTTGATGATATTTCGGGCAGAACTGCGGGACCCACAAGTTTTTAACTGGCTTTGCTGATGGAGACTGGAGTCTCGCGCTATGGAGTCTACAGCGATTCCTCTCCCCCCATCTCACCACCCGCCACCCGCCACCCACCTCCCACCTCCCTGCCCCTCGTTCTCCGGCACGAATCGCTGTATCGACGCGTCCTCGCGTTTTCCATCGGGAGTAAAATAGGAGAGAAATGATTCAGAGCGAGAATCTTCCTGCAAATGTATTTAAGAATCCGCGGGACTCCTCTCCATGCATTTAAACATACAATTTAAAAGGGTGGCTTGCTCCTTGAATTCAAATGACCTACCCTCAGATATCCTGGGGCCGAATCTCCGAACGAAATTCCGACCTGCTTTCTAGATTCCCTCCGAGGACGAATTGTCGGGTTTATCAGGAACAGGAACCGTCGCATCCACCTGCGTGTAGACCCGAGAGCTCCTCTCGGTCGAAGGTCCCTTGCCAGCTGAGAATCCCCTCAGGAAGAAAAGCAACGATGCGCCTTGTAAAGGGTGAATTAGGCAAATCTGAAGAAGAATCAAAGAATCCTCTTCGCGGAAACTGCTCAGTGTCATTCTGAATAATCATTTGAGAAACTGCCTTTGTAATATTTTTCCACCTTCCCGATCTCCCCTCTCTCCGCAGAACGGCAAAATATTTTTCAAGCGAGTAAAATTCGCGAGAGACGAACTCCCGGCATTTTATGGAATTTCAATTTCGCAATTGCGCTTAAGTGGAAACGTAGTTTTTTCGCGCAGATGAAAGTTTTCTCTCTCGGGCCAGTTCAGGCCTTTTCAGGGAAGCCGCGTCAGGGCGGCGGGTAGGGATCAAAACCTCCAGACGTAACGACGTCAAACTGCCTGTGCGAAGCTGCTACTTACTCAATGAAGATTCTTTGCTGTTGCTGGAAAACCCATGTGTGTTTATGGTAAACACGCGCGCGCACGCATACGCACACACACGCACCAAGTAGAAATAGCGTATTTATCGACAAATATGTGTCGTCGGCATAAGTTTCTTGGAAAGTTTACTTTCTCTACAGATCCGAAACCTTCTGTACCTTCCTGTGACCCTCTTTTTGACCCTCTTTCGCACAGGCTTCCTCCTATTTCAGTACCGGAAGTGCTCGGAAACTGGTGAGCCAATATCGCTTAGATACAGAGACGTTCATAAATTGCCTGACTATTCCGCGTGTCCTTGGCTGGGGATATATGTATATTACACTTCAGTCCACGTTCGGCAAGCAGTCGTAGATACTGGGACGACTGGGACGACTGGGACGACTGTGACGTGGCAATGGATGGAGTCACGGCCTCCTTCAGGAAGTAGAAGAATATCGACGCCCGAACGGGAACATGCTGATGGAGGAGCAGCACGAGAGTAAGGAGAGTAAGGAGAGGAAGGAGAGGAGGATGAGTACTAGAAAAACTCGAGTACCAGTAAAGTGCGAGGCTAAAGTACAGAGTTCATTAATATTACTGGCGTCGTATTCGTTTTCGCTGCAGAAGGCAGCTTGACAGTACTCGGCGTTTCTCAAGGTCGCTAGAGTGTTCATTAATTATTTAGCGCGATGCAAGATGGCGCGCGCCGTCGCTGACTCTCAACCTCCGCGTAAACTCCGAGCTATAATAAGTAATGCCTTAGGCAGAGTCATTTCAGCCAGACGAATCTAACTTGACGTTTCGAACTTTGTTTCCACGTTTGAATTACACGCGTCCCTCCTACCGTCGCGTTGATTCGATTACCTAAACGGGAAAAATAAAAAATTTTTCCCCGTTTCCGCCTTACACACAACACAGAAGCTAAGAAAGAACTTGAATTATTCTACAATAAATAAAATTGATAATACAGTATCGCCACTAAAATATCTAAATTCGCAGCCAGGACAGGGAATGTACATCGAAAAGACAAAAATGATCCGTCTGGCGTTTATTTTTATCTCGCTAGCTAATGCGGAAGCTGAGGCCTCTACGATTGGCCGAAATTACCGATCGGCACGCCGAGCTTAACAACGCATTTAACGGGAACTCCGTGCACATGGGGAAGGAGATACAGTGAAGAAGAAGAAAGAAAGAAAAAAAGTAAACTCAAGAACTCCTCTGGAATTGAATTGGACCCTCCCTCCGCAAGCAGCGCGTCGCGTGTGTATCGGTATTGTGAAAGTTGCGACAGAAATTCGATTATCCCCAAGGGCTGAGTTGCCTCTTACGCACATATGTACTCACCTCGGTATTATTATTATATATCATATACATATCTATAGCCATTGTGCTCCCCTCCAACACTCATACACTCACGTTTCACCAGTGGCAACGCAGCAGCACCTGCATGACGTATAGGTGTACATTGGTATCCTATACGTATGTATACTGTGGACGTGCATGCAATATATACGGTTCTATAAGGGTGAAATAAGCGCAGGACTATCGACATATTGCTATAATGTGAGTGCGAGTGGGTTTTTTTTTTCAAACAAAAAGATGGTAATTCGATATTTCTCTTGTGCCTCTCGTGAACAAGAGTACAAAAAAATACCCGAGAGATTTCAACGGTAATGTTACGAGACCAGCCAGTTATGTGCTCCGGCTGAATATTCGCTCCCCTAACCCGCCCCCCCCCCCTTCCGTCTTCTATTCTTATTTCAGAGACTCCTATATGCATACAGTTTTTCCATCGAAAAAATAACCGAGAGAAGGACTAGTCAATTCTATTCACACTTGCACTCTCTCTCTCTCTCTCGCTCTCTTCCTCTCTCTTCCTCTCTCAGACATAAGGCACCGACCGATAAGTAAATCCTGATCCTGAATTCAGTCCCGTCGGTTCGAGAATCCGTCTCTTCTCATTCGACCGAACGGAACCGAAGCGCATTAGCATTCCGAGTATTCCGAATATTCCAAGATCGATTCTCAATTGAATGTCGAATACCGATTTCCTGATCTTTTCCGTTTTCTTCGGAAAGGCGTTAAGGTGATTTAAAAAAATTAAAAAAACCAGGATGAAAACTGGAAATTCCCAAACGTAAACCCTATAACAGGCATTTAAAAAAACTTTACGTCTCAGCAATTGGAAATAATTCGACCTGCTCTTGTTCGCTAGATATTTAACATACGTTTTTATTATATTTTCTTAAGATAGGGCTGATTACGCAGGACATTGTCTGACCTAGAAGAACAGGGAGGTCCTTGGAAGGGTTCGGGTCAAAGGTCGAAAATATACCGAGACAGCGATTGAAAGCCACAGGGGATCGATCGAACACTGCAGCTGCATTAATACACTTCCGTTACGCATCCGCGAACGCGACTCGCCGAATGATTGGTTGGGCTGTTGGGTGGGTTGCAGGGTTGCTGGGTTGCTGGGTTGCTGGGTTGCTGGGTTGCTGGGTTGCTGGGCTGCCAGTAGCCATCAGTAGCGCAGCCGTCATTCAGAAACGAATTTTCGGTCTTTTCTAGGAATAGATGGGACCGAATATGCATACGCATTGCATATCCCGAGAGAGCTGGTCAATAAGCTGTTAGGTATGATATACGTATGTGTGTAAAGTAGAAATAGAAGAGAAGAATAATAGAGAGTCTGTAATAAATCGTAGAAACATCTCATAGAGAATTATGGGTAAATGCATAAACAGGTATGTTACGCCAGTGCGGCACTCGGATAAAACTAAACCGACTGCGCTTGTAGTTATTCCCACATGTGCCTCGCAAAGCGTGCGTATGTGTGTGTACGTATACGTTCGGACCACACACGCGCCGCACCCTTGGAAAAATACATGCATCCTTACATTCGTTTCCTCGCCATTTCTCTGGGCTTTTTACTTGAAATTCAAAAGAGTTCTCGGTGGAACCTCCGCAACCCCTGTCCAAGAAAAATAGCGACGCTATTCCGCTGGAACTCCCCTATCGAATCGGATCCCATGCGTCATCCAACTTTCTTAGCGAATCGATTCTACAAGAGAAATCTGTCCCTGGGATGAAACGCGTCTCTGCCCCCACAGGCACCACGTCTTTCCTATAAGAATCTTTTACGATGATTAAACTCCCGAGAAATTGACGATTAGGCATGGCCGCGGATACAGGCCAGATTTGAATACTGCTGCGGCATTCGTCAGAGTCCCCCCGAGTGTCCCTTCTGCCGCGAGCAGCCTCCTCGATCGACTGGAATCCCTCCGCAGATGCGCAGAATCTTTTCGCAGATGCGTATCGCTTCCTCTCGCACTTCGTACAAACGTTCTTCGTTCGCAGCAAATGTCCCTATTTACGTTCCTTCCTCGAGATCAAAACTCTGCCATCCACGAGCAGTAAAGAGTCAAAGACAAGGACGATGAATACTTCGAAGAATGAAATGGACATTCGTCCAGGCGCTTCTGCCCTCGGAATTGCGAATCCGGGAAATGTAAAAGATTAGATTTTTGTTTGTAACGACGTTGTTTTCGAGTCGGCACTCGCGAGCAGCGAATCCTCAGGATTGGCGACGAGGAGGGGGAGGAGGGGAAGGGGTGGGACAACACTTGCGCACCGTGTCCCGGTGCTCTAGCCGGACAAAACTTTATCAGGAAACTTTAGCTATAAATAAGTTGGGCGGTGTCTCTTTCCGTCTCCGTTTTTGTCTCCTCGAGGCAGCCTTTACGGCCTTTGAGTATCGGCTGAATTTTGATTTTATCGACTTTCGAAATACCCAACCCAAACCCAACCAGAAGTTTCCAGTTGCGCGTGTACGGAACGTGGAACGCGCGCAGCCTGTACGGTAGCTCAAGAAACGTTCTATAATTATTGTCTCTCGTGAGAACGAGAGCCCGTTGTCACAGAAATGTAGAAGAACGAGTAGAATCGCGCCGAAAGTTCGCGTTCCCAAGACGGAAAGGAGTTGGACGGATTTTCCTCGAGAATCCAAATCCGCCGCAACTACCTTCCCGACCCAGTCACGCGCCAAACTGGATCGAGTCCTTATCGTCGGCTGAAGCAAAAGATCCAACCGGGTCGGCGCTTGTGCGCTTGTGCTAATCTCAAAAGTTTGGCAAAATAATTCTGGATATTAATCGCAGGACGGACGTGCATTCCTGACGAGATAAACTGCAGGATTTCCACGCGATGCATGATTCAGTCGTGAACGACTAGCCTAAGCTTAAGCACATTTATGTAGACCAGATCATGAATATTTAGAGCGACTCTGCAGCTACCTGCAGACTGTGCACACATCGTGTATGCAGATTTTCCAGGCGCAGTCACCCTCCCCTCCTTTCCTGCACTTGGCTGCACAGCCGCCACAGCCCAGGCAGCCTTTAAGCTTCGCCATCCTTCCGTCATCGAGTTTTTTTAAATGGTGCAACCACTCTCCCCCCTCCCCCCTGCTACTCCGGCCGATGGACCATTTTTCTCTGGAAGACTCAAGCCGAAGGTACCTAGGAAGATACCTTATCGCACTGAAGTACAAAGAGATAACCATTCTGGCTAAGATACGAAATCTTTTCACTTCTAAGTGGAAGTTTGATGAAACGGCAGCTCACGGCCTGTTGGCACAGGTGCATACAGCAACCTGTTGCCATTGCTGTGTATACACGTCAAAGGCAAATAACCGCAGTAGCGTTATTCCGGATTTTCCAAATTCACCAAATTTTCCTAGATGCATCGCGAGAGCCGGATGGCTTAGGAATGCAATCGGCAGTTCGCGTTGAGTCAGCGTAGCGCTGACGCCCGAACAAGAAGCACAGGAAGCGCATCGCGACTTCAGTTTTCACGGGAGTATCGCGCGAAGGTTTCCGAAGGTTTCCGAGTCCCGTAAGCCCAGACGGCATTAAGGTCCCTGACCAGACAACGGATTCATTT
>JARQTH010000304.1:245503-256167 GCA_030142595.1 Trachelus iudaicus
GCGAAGGTTTCCGAAGGTTTCCGAGTCCCGTAAGCCCAGACGGCATTAAGGTCCCTGACCAGACAACGGATTCATTTTAATTTTCCGGGAGTTTCGAATTAATATTAATAAGGTTAAAACGTAAACAAACGAATCCCTACGGACTGAGCAGCATAATGCTTTCGCTTCCGTTTCCGATTACCGGCGTGCAGGAATTCCTCGTAGAGTGAGCTTTCTTCGCAATATCCTCCAAATCAGAATGTATACGGTATACGAATGAATTATTTAGTTTCTTTTGAAGATCACTCCTCAGGCAAAGTGGAGCCAAAATAGTCATAGAAGGGAGCAGTCACGGAAGGGTGGTTGGCCAGTCTTGACGGAGAATTTCTTGCGTACCGAAGAAGGATAACAAAAAGGAAGAAGGAGACTGGCCGTAAAATTGGACGGGCAGATAGTGGTTAAATGTCGATTCCTCGACTTGAATTTCTCCGTCCATGCGGCTGGAGGGTACTCTCACGTTATCGTTCCCCGAGAGCGTGCCTTTATCGTTTTTCTATATTCGAGATCAAACGAGCATCGAGTCGCCGACGTAATTCCTGGCGCATCCGACCTATCAAAACATTCTCAGAAGTAAGAAGACATCCAATCGCGCGGGAGACTCGAGAACTTCTGCCGGTCCAATTGGACGATCCCAACAGATAATAGTGAAAGGAAACAAGCAAACTGGATAAAACTGCTTTTTCTCAATCGAACTTCCCAGTGATACCACTCGAGTGGAGGCACCCTCGATGCTGCCTCAGTGAGTTCGGGCTTCCGAAAAAATATTTCTAAAAACTTGTGTAGCAAAATCACTACTTAGGCGTCCAAAAATATTCTTAGTTTAACGTGCTATATGTTTGATAACGCTCTATCAGCGGAGATTAGATTTGTCGTTCAAACATGTCAAGTGACGCAATGCGAAAAGCTCTAATTTTTAGACCACCTATACGGCAGGCGAAAAAAAAACACAACGGAATAACATTGGCAAAACATGCAGCCATGCTCGACTTTTGTTTCGAAAGTGAACGACGTTTTTTTTAAATTTCATCCGTCAGGTTCGAGTCTACTCGTATTCACGTACATTAGAATCCCAATATCGATGCATGCGTGTGCGACCGAACGATAGATTGACACTCGAGAATACACATCGGTGCACTATAACCTATAACTTTGTCTACTCTTCCATTATTTGCTTTCCTCTTCCAGAGAGAGAAGCCTCAAACATCGCTATGGAAACATTCGCACGCATCCAATAACATTCACATTATACATCCAATTTGAATTCCGTTGACTTTCTAGATAACAGATGCGAACCCGTAATTCTTATTCGCAGTCGCGATTGGCGCCAATGAAAAAAAAAACAGAAAGTATTCCGTGTCTCGTTCTCTGACCCCGGTAATGGATGCGAACAAATGTAGAGAGAGTCCTGAGTTCATTAGGTTTTTTCTTGATGCTCCGTTTCATCCTGGAGCCTTCGCACTGTCGGCGAATTAACCCTTGCTAGCCATACATATTTTTTGTCCCTCTGACGACACTAAAAGGTCTCGGAGAGCCTGCTCACGGTTAATCTTGTAATTTGATGAAAAATTAATATTCTTTTTTTAAATTTCCTGTACACCGGACAGCAAGGATGAGGGGGGACCTGCGAACTATAAATGCTTTTCGAAATGAATGATTTCGAAGCAGCGTTAATTTCTATAAGCTGTGACGATTGAGAAGAATCCTAGGTACTGTGGGGGTACGTGAGGGGAGGTGGGGTTCAGGAGTGGCGAGCAAGAGTTAATAGCGCTTTCTCGATCGATCGATTCGACGAGAAGCACGAGCCCAAGTGATAATCAGAGTGAAATTGACTGTAGCTGCCGGCGCAGCGAACGAGTCGGTGTATAAATGCTCAATGCTCGAAGGAACGAGGGGCGATCAGCGGGTGGTGAGTAGGTTATCATGGCGGACAAAGGAAGGAGGTTAAGTGGGCATCAAGTTTAACTGAGAGCGACGCTCGCGTTTTCGCCACTCTTAACTCGTGAGAGGTGCCCTGCCCTGTGTGCCGCTCACCCACCATCCCCCAGAGTCAAAGGAGCGAGCCTATAAAATAAGTTGCATTACGCAAGACTCCCAAGTGGCCGCAGCTGCAGGAATCGAAAGATGCGCAGCAACTTGGCGGTGCCACGAACCATCTACAAAGGATTTTCGAATTCTCGAAAAAGTACTCGCAGCTGCCTAGCAAGTGCCTCGTCCGTTCGCGTTGCTCTCTCGCATCGTTCTCGCATGATGGTGGGTGCGCAGGTAACGATTGGAGATTTGTCGACGTCGTCGCCCAATGGACCCGGAAGCTTAGCTCGCTTCCGCGATTCCCTTGGCGCTTACTGATCCACTCTGGAAAATCTCTTGCTGGAATTTCATGACGACACGCACCAAATGAAATTTTAATAACGGCCATAGGCTGCGTAAACTTTCATGGTCCAGCCACGTCCCCTGACTCGCGTAAAGAGACCTACAGGGAAGAAGGAATTAGTTAAGGGCGACCCTAAAAGGGGATTCCCATGGAGACGACTGTAGCCACGTCTCTCTTAAATAATGAGAGCAGATCCCTTTTCTGAGTAGGGAATCGCAGAACGTACAATTTAATGGGGAAACTGAAAAGTTTACCTAAGAACCTCGGAGACGAGTATCCCACGGGTACTGAGTGTTATGTGCTACGGCCCTGCTTTCGGAAAATTTTGCATCACGCGTGGACACGTGCTTCGTCGAGACAAGACAAGTGAGGTTTTAGAAATTCTGAGAATAGCAAAGTAAAGCATCCGAGAGAAGAAAATAAAGATAGAAAAACACATTATATATGTATAGGACCCGAAAGAGAAGAATAATAAGGCGGAGCTTCGTTTTTCCCCATGGAAGCCTCTGTGTTGTCTTGTATTTTCCCGAGCCCATCCGCCACAGGGAGGCATATGGCGATGCGAATCTGATTCTCAGGCAGAGGACGAATATCGCGAGTATCGCTTACAGCGACTATAAATTCCAAAGTTGCATGAAAAACGGAGAAACGAAAAGAAATGGTCTTGAGGGAAACGCGGCTTTCCATTCCTAAGGCTATTCGACTGCTGACTCAGAGACACGTCCATCGTCAGCATAGAAATATGTATAGTGCACAGCCACTCTGCAATTCTTAAAGCTTCGGTTGAATCAAAATTTAGTGTGTTCCTCGAATAATATCGGCATTCGTTCGAACGATAGTTCCAACTTTATCACAGCAATGATCGTATCGTGGGACTCGACGGAGTTGCCTTCCGACAGTTTCCACGCGTTTTCCTTCGTTCGTTCGTAGTTCCACCCGAGGGAGCAACTTCATTCTCTAACAGTGGAAAGTCTATGAACTCTACACTTCAAGGTAGAACGCCACTGACTTCCAGCCGAGAAGGCCTCTTTGTATTACTGAAAGGGTATCGCACGTATCGCACGTATCGCACGTATCGCACGTATCGCACACATTGCAGGAGGACGTGGCACGAAAACGGAGGATCTCTCGTAAGGAGAGCAAATCCCTGGAGGGTGGCAGCCTAAAATATGTAGAGTACGCTCGAGTAGACGAGAAAAGAGTCGACAGGCTAACGGGTCAGGCAGCCAGCCAGTCGATTGCTCTGAGCTAGGAGACGCTTTATCGATAACTAAATTCCCTAATCGAAACTCTAACGAAAACTCCAAAGTATAAAATAATATTCCTTTTACTAAAGAAAAGTCATGTCCGTCGAATGATTATTGTCGCATTTCCGCGACACCAAACGGCGCCGTTGACGTCGTTAACGTCGATCCATCAACGATATCAAAGACTGATAGGACTAATTAATTAACCCATAAGTGACAGAACTTTAATCAAGACGTTCCTGTGCGCCAAGTACATCGCATTCCTCAAGTGAGTATGTATACGTTGGATGAGAGGTTTTTCAAGGATCTTGAATACTTGATTAAATTACGAAATATCAAAACGACCATTTTTGAGGAGAAAATTTGCTCAAGGCTGAATATTCATTTAGAGAATTACGTAGGCAGAAACCTCATGTCGGACGGTCGAAACTCGCGAAATTCAGCAAATTAAATTGGCTCCTCCCTCTCCCTCTCACGAGGCAACCCTTTTGGACCACTTCCTTGCTCACCCTCTCTATCACCCCCCCCCCCCCCGCTTGAGTAATGCGCTAATAAAGTTTCCTCTTGCCGTCGGACCTAAAACGCCGACGCCATTTCGGACAGTACACGTTAGCCGTGGTATTGCGTTATTTTCCCTTTTCATCGAGATTTCACTAAAATCCGGGAATTGCACGTTAACTACGTCATGCGCAGATTATTATATTACTTTGAAATATTTTGTCAAGGAGTAGGGCGCGTTACGGCAAAAGTATAACAATTCAGGGTCAATATGTAAATGAGAGTAATGTCGAGACGCACACGCACGTCGACAGATTTAAAGATGTAAGACGCGCGCAAGGGAATATTGATTGGGAGGGACGCGAACAACACGTGTGCGTCGAGCGAGTGCAAATTCCGCGCAGCCCCGGCAGCAGCGGCGGCGGCGGCGGTGGCGGCGGCGGCGGCGGCGGTGGCGTAGCTGCTGTTTTTATTTTGACTAAAAGCCAGAAATGAGCCATTACAGTTGTTCGCTTCGAAAATGAGTCTCCTGATCGATCGCGACTTCCTGCAGCCCCGCACTACCCCGGCCGAGCTGCAGGCAAAGACATCGCGGCGCACTTGTGCACGCGGGACTTACGGGACATACGGGACACGATGCCAAGAGCACAAGGGGTCGGCGGCGGGGTGGGGCGGGGGCTAACGAGAATGGGCTGCGGTTCGGTTGCCAAGGAACATACGTGCAAATGTTCCAGTCGATTCCGATGTCTGTCAGCCAAGATAGACCGAGACAACAATAGTGAACTCCAGCGGGGTCACTGAACTTCGCTGCCAATTGCGAACGAACCATTCGAATTGCATTTCCTATTCATAAATTCGCAGTGCTGCTGGTTGCAGCATGAACTTGCATGCGCGACCTCTTAACCCTCTTAACTCTCTTAACCTCTGCGCGCTAACTGGCAGGCCAATTCGAAGCCACCGTGCGAGGATCGATCGAGGACGCGAGGAGCGTCAGTCTCTTCCTACTTGAACCAACTATATTTAAACTCACTGAAACAGAGTAGCCTGGCAACCGGTTGGCCCTGTGAAAATCGAAGGCTGGACCCGTCGAATGATTACGTAAACAGCCCTGTGCTTTGAATTCACAATAGATTAAGGGACAGCCGCATACGTTAAGGGATGTTTAAGCTGGGAATTAAGGAAACTCTTAGCGCTCGCGATTCTCCAGTCACCACAGACGCCCCTTGAATACTTAAAGGGGATTACAGTTTCCCGGGATTCCATATTTCGTTAATACGGAATATTGCGGGACACGTTTATTGACGTTATGCAAGGGAGACTGCGGCCTCGCTGTAAATTGACTTCGTTCCCTGTGACACATCGGAGAAATTTTCAAAGCCAATTTGAAAGATTCCAGGCTAATCACTCGCCCACCTGACGCCCCTCTACTCTGATAATAAGGGGAAATAATTGAGACTGACTGACGCGGAAGAGAGAATAAATGTTATTCGTTGCGGAGAGTCGAAGCAACTTAAAGAGAAGAAATCAGAACAAATCCCAAAGCGTCGTTTTCTCTGTACCGTTGATTTGTTGAGCTCATAGCTGCCTTATTCACCAGGAGAGGATAACGAAGTAGGTATGGCCGCCACTGCTCCCTTAGGAAATTTCTATGTTACAGACTTCTACATTATTAGCGCCGTTAATCTCGGAGATAACGTTCCTATATAAACTGGCTGTTATTACGCACAATAGAAGCATGGGATTTTGAAAGTCCCTCAGTGTCAGCGCCATTGGGAATATTGCACAAGTGCCGCAACGTATCGAACAGCGAGCTATTGGATCGTCATTAATCCTTATCAAAAATACATTTGTTAGATAGAAAAACATCGAGAGGGATACGATCGTTGGGCAATTCCATCTCGATAACGCTAGGGGAGAATATGAGAAGGAGAGCAAGCAAGGAAATGGCTACATCGTATGGATGCAATAAAAGTGCAATATAAGGAAAAGCAAGAACATGGATTTTAAGGGGGTGTCCTTCGGGCAGGGGACGATTCGCCCTCTCTCCAAGGAAACCCGAGGATCGGTTCTCAAGGCAGGTTTCAACTTTCGAGTCTAAACAGCTCGATGCTTCTTCTGGTTTCGAGCCTTGACCCATTGGACCTGTTTATGTCCTACGTGCCTGCAGCCCATAGAAGGAGAAGGGCGTGCTGGTATGTCTACCCCCAGAGACCCAGAGAGAAGCGGAGCTGAACAGGGGGTGCCAGGGAGACCTCGTTCCCTACATACCCATATTCATCCTATGGACTCGGGACGGCCTATCGACCCACATAGGATCACGTATAAATAACCTATCAAGCGTCGCCTCTCTCTCTCTCTCTCTCTCTCTCTCTCTCTCTCTCTCTCTCTCTCTCTCTCTCTCTCTCTCTCGCGCGCGCGCGCGCGCGGGGCAGGTCCTATAGACGCCTAGCGATACTCTCATGCCTTTATAAACTTCACTTAGGAACGACTTCAGCCCCCTCGAGTGCCTAGTCCGACCCGGTTAATATTCCCACTAGGATCGCACATAGACGGGGAATCTTGTAAATTGAAAAGCATCCCGATTTACTACATTTACGTTGTGTTACAAAAATATACTTACATTTCATAATCTTTCCAAGTTGCGACAGGCCTATCTCGCTGCCCCGTAAACTTGAAATTTAATGCTAATACCGGAAACTTTTCCATATGAGTCCATAGAGTCGCTGATACGTAATATAAACAAGACGTATAATACATGTATATGTAGTGTCGACACAGAAAGCACTGAAAAACCGAAGTAACCGAAATACATGTATACGGTGCGTGCGGCATTTTGTCCGATCAGCTTCACATAGACGAAGAAAATAAGCCAGAAAATTGTCCCTTTGAAGAGGGATTACGTAGCGCCTCTCGACTAAACACTCTCTCTCTCTCTCTCTCGCTCCCTCTCGTTTAACCTATCTGCTCTTTCAAGGATAGGCCACAATAAGGGTTAGTCCACCATTGCTACCGAAGACTCTCGTTAGCTTAATTATAGTCACGTCCACTTAACATTTGGACGATCTTCGTGTTGTTTCATTTTTCTAAGTAAAATGTAAAATGTTAAATTTCTCTTAGTGTTCGCAGTATGTTACCCTGCTTGCATGGATTAGTATGCGTTTGCTAATGTGAATTCTATTATACTGACCACATATTTATTCTGGTTACAAACTAGGGGCGGATCGCGCTACGTGCGGCCATATAGATATACATGTGTGTGTGTAACTTCCTAATCCGTGAAGCGTCATGGGATTCGCCGTGTTGATCGTTTTAGTAAAAGTTTAATGGAAGCTGCCCACGAATCTCTGGGCAGAGACCTATAATCCAACAGTTTATAATAATTATGAGACCGCAGGTCGAAATCGCTCTGTCCTTACCAATTCAGTCCAATTTATGTTGCACTTTGAAGGAGCGACCGCGGCAACGTTCCAAGTCGAAAAATCATTGATACTCTTGATGCGCAACTCAAAGTCCTGAAACTGGCAGGAAAAGCGAGAATAAGCCAGGATGCTGACGTGGCTACGGATACTCCGTACTTCCTGGTGGGTCAACATTTTTCCAAGCGAATCGGTAAAGGAATCATTTACATCGAAAGTGGAAACAATCGTTCGACTGTATCAGGAGTCTCAAACTGTGTCGAGGATCCTCCCAATACTCCTTGCATCCCTCAAAACTCCAGCTCTGGACTTCAGGGACGGATGCTTTAACTATTGGCACCCGGAGATTCCGGAAGAAAACTCGTTTGAGGAGAAATATTTAAAAAGGATCCGAATCTGATTCGTTTTGAAGGATAAATCCTCCTGCAGCTGGACCGAAAGGCATCTGCATCCTCCAGCGTAATTTTCTTTCGAATAAGAACCTAGTCGTACCGATCGTCTTGGCTGCCCTTGGGAAAATCATTCTTTCTCGAGCAGCACGATCCCACCTGCCTCGATGGAAGGAACGAATCTCGACGAGTTGAACTTTTAAATTCTATCGCAAACATCTCACCCTTTCCCTAAAGATTCGTTGACTTTCCTGCTCCCTGCCTTCGGGCTTCCATGTACTTCCTGGCGTCACGAGCCCCACCCCGTTCTTGGCTCGAGGACTGTTTAACGAAATCTCATCCCTGCCCTCGCACCAGATCCCCCCCCTCCCTTAACCTCCTTATATCAGCACCCTGTTTACCCAGATTTCGACTAAACGTCCAATTCGCTCCGACCACCCGAAAGAACATTCTCAGTTCGTGGAACAATTTGAGGAAAAACAAGGAAGCACATCCGATCACGTAATATCCGTCGATATCCACTGTTACGTATTAGATTCCAGGGAAATGGCAAATTGGCGGCACACTGTTAATTTTCCTAGAGAAGCGCGACGCCGTCTGCCCGGCCTCACGATTTTCGATTGGTTTTCGAAGTTGGATCTGGGTCGCCGGGCTCTCCGATCCGGGCGCCATAAAATACAAACACACGAGCCTTCTCTATCGGTAAATACTAAAGTCCAGGTATGTGCACAATATGTACGTGATATAGTCCACATAGCATAACACATATAGTATTGGAAAGGAATTCGAACGAATATAGGGAATATAGGAATATAGGAATATAGGAATATAGGAAGCAACGTAGGTATTACCCAGCCACGAGGTAAGTACGACACACAGTGTGGACTAGGCCGTACGTGATCCGGGAAGCCTCGTAAAATCGGACAAAGCCAGAGAATTTGAGTATTCGACTGGTATCGCTTCTTTCCAGGAGCTTGTCGAGGACAGGATTTCCCCCGATGCTTTATGTCCCACACGGATGAACTTCTACCTACAAAAACAGTTTTAACCTCGAGCGACCTTTTCTCATCGCCTCGTCGTCCCAAACTCGCAAGTGAATCCTGATAACAGAAAGAGTGCGAGTAACGTAGTCAGAGTGACAGAGTCCCTGGAAACCTGCCTGAAAATCTAAAATCAATGGAAGAGCGATCTTCCTCGCGAGGATTGCCTTGGCTCACGTAATTCTCCTTATCGAAATCATCAAAGATCCGAGTAGCGAACGTGTGTATTTCATGTCACGCGATGAACAAATAGACTTTTGTGATATCGCGTTTCGACACCATATCAATTGGCTGCCCCGTTATAAAATCCTAAGACCGACCGATCGAACCGCCTGCTGCGCAAATAGAGTCAGACAAGCTGGCGTCCACCAGTCTCCCCGACGGAAAATCGAAATCCGACCTTGGGTTCGGGCCTGACTCGCATTGGAATAACGGAACGACTTGCGCATAGTTCAAGGTTGAAATATGAAGAATATACGTCAAGGGATAAATGGACGAAAGAAAAAGCGAGGTCAAAGGATTAGAAAGTAATGGAAGACCGAGTGCTAGAAAATTCACCTTGACTCGGTGTCAGTGTGACTGTGCGTTATCGACCCTCGCTTCGACTCCCTCGTGCTCTACTCGCTGAAAGGATCGAACTGCGTCGCCGCCGCCGCCGCCGCCGCCGCCGTGCACGAGCTGCAGCCACTTAGCCTCTCTAACCGCTTCCTACTGCTGATTCGAGGACGGAATAAAGTGTACTTACAGGAGCATCGACGTTACAGAAATTGCTTTGAGATCTTGAGCCAGTAGACACTGGCAATAATGTAAGAGCGCTGCCGGGACTCCTGACCGAGGCCTCTGGGCGTGTCTCGAACTTTGCATCGCGATGCAATGGATCCGTGGCTGATCCCTCTTCCTTTGGTTCATTATATTTTTACGTATGGAAGACTTTTTCACGGCAGCCTCAAAGAAACTCGGCTGAGCGCGCTTCTTTTTAATTGGAATAATCGGGCAGAAGCGAGAGCCTGTCGCGGGAGGAAGGAGCTCGGAAGACGAGAGACTCGGATAACGGAGTGTCCACTTGACAGACGTGAAACAGTCGATCGGCTGGAGCGAGCTTAAAGCTCGAAGCTCGGAGCTTAGTGGGGATTACCAAAGAAATTTCTATGGATCCAGCAATTGGTGTTGAATGGTGCGGAGCAGTGATGAATTGGACTGGTAAGAAGATGGCGAAAGATCGAAACGTAGGACAGGCTAAAAGAAATATGTATTTCATCGGATCCAACGACACAGCGACTCGTTGGTATTTACGAAGATGTCTGTAAGATGCTGCAGGTGTCAAGGAGAAAGGAATCGCGCCTATCGGAGGATGATATCGCAAGTGCGCCTAAAAGGGACGAAATGCGGGGCGATTCACCAGCGGGCAAGTTTAGCTGCTGAATATAAGGGGGAAGCAGGCAGGTTTGCCTGGCAGGTTCGTACTTATACCGAGAACTGACAGTTCATAAATTACGCAGCCACATTATAATCGCTGCCGGCTCAGTGTAGCCCGGGCAGCTTTAACATCGAGGCTGGAACTTGGCGCTTGGCTAAATTAGTGGCGCAACCGTTACAACGGGAATACATAGGCAAGTACATAGTCCGCCTTCCTCAAGGTACATGGACAGCAGTGCTTCGCCTGA
>JARQTH010000304.1:256267-293751 GCA_030142595.1 Trachelus iudaicus
ACCGTTACAACGGGAATACATAGGCAAGTACATAGTCCGCCTTCCTCAAGGTACATGGACAGCAGTGCTTCGCCTGAGACTGGCTTCGTGTATTTAGAGGCGTGTTGCGTACCACCTGTACTTAGTTCACATAAATTATACGTTAATCGGTCACGGTGTCATTTACAGGCGGCTGACGCACCCTGCCTGAGAAAAAGCTGTTCCTTCGGTGTCAGCAACGTCACATATTATAGGGGATCCAACGCGGCAGCCATACTTTTTTCGGCCGTACTTATCTTGACTTTCGGTTAGTTCTCTTACAACAGGAAGACGCCGACGGTAGATTCTACAGAACTCTAGGGAGGATTCCAGCCGAGATGCGACGATGCCTGCGATGCCTGCGATGGCTGCGATGGCTGCGATGGCTTCTTCGAATGCCCGTCACGCGCGATGTGCCCGGTTGGCACCCAGGTCAAACTTCCTAAGCTGCCAGGCGCCGCTTCGACATTTAATCCAATATTTATAGGTCGAGGATTACAGTTGGCAGTGCCTGCGGGTCGCATGTTCAACACTAAACACGAGCGTCGGTCAATTTAGAGAGAGTCTATGTGCTTCCCTGTGCGCGGGAAATTCAAATATTCACGTACCGACTGAATTATTCATCGGCTGCTGCCTCGTTAGCGTTACGCGCTCGTTACGTCTGATCTTTGATTTTTTTTCTTTTTTTTTCCCAAGAAATACAGAGATGCGCAGGCCTGGGGGACGAGGCACGAGGAGAGAACCGAAAAAATAATGGAATTTCGACACAGGGTCGAGGGTGGTGTGCCGGTAAGTAGGCCAAGGTCAATCCTGGCTGTTCGCTCCTGTCGCATGTCAGTTCGCGCCCCTCGCGCCCCTCGCGCCCCTCGCGCCCTTCGTGTCGACCAGCCGTGGAGCCACGATAAGACGACAGCTGCGAGGGAACGTAGGAGGAACGTCAGAGCGCAGCGCTCGCGACGAAGCAACGACGACGAACGGTCGTGACCGAAGGCAGTGCCGTTCTATGCGGGATAATTCCTGGGCAGAAAAAAGGGCACGAGGTCGGGCGTTCTTCGACGGTCACGCCAATCACGTGACAGGGTCACGGGTCACGGGTCACGTGTCACGCTAGGACCAACACTCCTCGAGCTTTTCTTCGCGTTCCAGAAAGCCACTGAGGTTGCTCCGTGCCAGCGCGATAGCTTCTTGATTCTGCTACACGATTACAGTAGTATACATGCGTATGACATGACATAGGCGTAGGTATGGCATGCGAGTACGATTCACCTGTGAGGACACAAAATGGGCATAACGCATCGTTCCAAGATGGACTCACCTCGGTATCGTTCCACCACATGTGCAGCCGATAATTCCTGAGTATCGTCGGATCTTCGTTGACATGGTCCACGGCCAGCTTGACCGCAGGCATCACGCCGCGACCGATGTGACTCTCCGGCACGTGTCTCCCGTACGGAAAGAAACCGGCAATGTAGACGTCGCGTTTCTTCACGCCGTCGAGATTTATTGGCTTCTGTCCGGTGCACATGAGAACTGCGTGGATCCAGAAAATGGCGACGATCAGGTGCACGTGCATCCTTCGAGGACGCAGCTGGCAGTATCGCGAACCCTTCGACATTCTTGCCCAGTTTAATCCTTGCGTTTTCCCCTCTTCTTCCCTCCCGCCGCCGCCGCCGCCGCCGCCGCCGCCACCACCGCCGTAGCCGAAGGACAGCATCGAGCACCCCCGGCTCCTCACCGCAACGGCACCCACTAATAATTCCGCGTGACTATCATTTCTTTGAATTCCACCTGCAGCCCCTCGCGTTAACCCCGAGTGCATCCAGCCCCATGCGCGCAACTACGCCGAGGACATTTCCTCCGGATCTCAGGCTGCCCTCTTTTTCCTAGTCTCGGGCGCACGGTCGATTGCGAACGCGTCATAACGTTGACACGATGCCTCAAGATTTTTGAATTTCTCCTCGTCTCCAGCGGGAAATCTAGCCAGCCGAATATTCGATCTTATCGACGCTGATAGAGAGCTTAATAACGCGATTCGCCTAATTAATCGTAATTAGTTTTTAGTCGCTCTAGAGGAAATTACGATATTGCATGCTGCAAGCGGTAAGAGGCTGAGATCGTTAATTATCACAACTATATGCAGAAGCGTCCGGAACTTGAAGTGCGTGCGAAACGACGCAGGAAAATTCGGCACGCGAGTTTCCTCCGACGTATCTCGTCGCTCGGTTTATTAAAACGTTTCTCTCCCGCCGGTGCAGGAGACGTTACGACGCGAGAACTTATCGTCCGGTCGAGGCATTTCCGTGCGTTCCCGTCCGCAGGACGTGTCAGGGGCTGCGGGCGCACCGACGAAAAACTTCACCATTGCCAGCAAATTACATCGGAACGTCGTGCCGACGTCTTGAGGCAGGATGCGTGTGTTGCGCCTCAACGAGTTTCTACATATTTGAGCTTCTCTCGACTTTCGATTCGTTCTCCTTCGTTCGCGAATCCTGCGCACGTCGAGCCAGCAGAGAATAACCTAGGAACAATTTTATTTTATCGCGATGATTTTGACTCGCATATCGTTAGACTTCACTGGGTCTTTTTATCGCTTTTTACATTCCATTTTATTCCATCACGAATTTTTGTCAATTTAGTTTAACGGTATTCAAATTTTTTTATAGAAAATCATGAATGCATATTTTCCGGTAATTCTGATCGGGCGTTCTGACGTTTTGCTAGTTTTTTTTTCTTCTTCTAAAAAGAAACGAGCTTCCCGAGCGACCGCACAATGGACCGTAGATCTAGTGGCTTTCCGTATTTGTCGCAGACGATTCCGCACCTGAAACACGATAAAAAAAATTAAATTTTTCATTTGGCCAATGAATTCGGTGATCAGTGTTCATGCAGTAGGTGAATTTTCGTAAAAGAGGATAAATCTTTGGCGTTTCTTATTCGGTGGCAAATTCTTCTATGATAGGCGGCACTTCGTGCAGCCTATCTATACGAGTACTCGTATAAAGCCGGCTCACGGGGCCCCGTGTACGCACGCTCTACCGTCACTCCTTAAAAGCACCGTGATCTACGGCTACGTGGGCTACGTGGGCTACGTGGGCTACGTGAAACTGGCGCCAGCCCGAGTCGCGGCTCCTTATGCAATTCATGGGTGAAGACATGCGGCAGGAAAACGATGCTGGGTAATGGAGAATAGTAGGACGAGCGAGACGAAAGTGGAAGATTAAGGACTATGAGGAGGATAAATATAAAAGTCAATATAAATGTGACGAATTGGTAAACCGTAGAAAGCAATCGAGTGCTTCGGCGCTCGCTTGGGAAACTCGAGATGACATTTTTTTAAGAAAACACGAGTCCGAGAATTACGTCGATTTCCGGCGCGTATAATTTTAGCGAAGCTCCGTGGCGCTTCGTGCTTTAAATAATTTTTCTTGCCTCTCGCCTCTCCCATTTTCCGGAGCGAAGTAATTTTCCTCGCTCTCGACAGCAAAAGCGAAAGACACGTGGAGGCGGGTAGGGCAAGTCGGGTGAAACGGAAGGGTGAAAAAAAGGGCGGGGGGTTTCGGTAAGGGGAAGCTTTCAGAGAAGCTTTCAAAGAATCATCGGACACGAGATACTCGAGCCTTTTGAGCTTCCTGAAATAATAAATTTTGCTTTCAAACAATGCGACAAGGACTTTTCCGAAAAGTGGGCCACGCCGTAGCTTTAAGCGACATTGCGCTCTTGTGGTCCACAACTACCGTTCCCTGTTTCCCGTTCCCCGTTCCCCGTTCCTTCCTCCTCGCTTCGAGACCATGTCTCTCTATAGGGTGGTACAATTCATCCCTCCGTACTTTCGGCATTTCTCGAAACAACAAGACTAGCGCTTGGAACTAGAAACATTCTCTAGGATCTACGCAGGACAATTTGATTAGAGTCGTCGAGATTATTGATAGAACAGAGAAAACGGATAATCGAAAAATTCGGGAGAGTCTGTTTTCATTTCTATTTTGAATCTGAATTTCGTAGATGCGGCGAGACGATCGGCTGTGAATTATCGACAAGGTTTTCGACGTTACGATGTCCTAGAAAGACCCGAGTGGATTTCTTTGTCTCTCGATCTCCTTCCGTATCGATTCGCAATCGCCAGCAATCTTATAGAGTTGTCTGCTTTACGCCTGTCCGCAATGGGAGGCGACAGAAGGGCTAAAAATCATGACCAATAATTGATCCCACCGAAGCAAATCAAAGAGCAGCATTGCACGTCGGGCCGGAAAAAAGAAATCCTCTGTCCTCCATTTATCATCTTCCTCTTTTATTCCGTAGACACAGCAGCGTAGAAGAAGAAAAATTTATCGAAACTGCCGGAGAGGGTGGAAGGTGAGGCGATCAGTGGACACAGAGAAATGGTGAAAGGAAATAAAGGAAGGACAGAAGGGGGAAGCGAAAAATGGAGGCTGCCTCCACATTCGCCACATTCGCCACATCCCGCAGCGCATCGATCAGGCTTGTTGCGGATTTAAGTGGCTGGAACCATAGGCGAAACTGAAGCCAGGAATTTCATCGTTTTCCTCAGCCGATAATGCTAAGCCTACGGCGTCTCGACGCCCCCCTCCCCCTTCCCCCTTGATGTGCTATATCGAAAGACCATTCAGTTTCCCACTCACAATCCGATATCATTGGTCACGTTTTGGCCAAATACCGGGAACCTCGATCAATCTTGCGCGTCACTCGGATTCTAAATGTCAATTGAATTAAAGCACCGTTTGTGTCCGGCCGTTACGGTAAATCATGAGTGAACGTCGCTCAAAAAACGTTCGGCTGCGCTGACAGCCTATTCGGGTTCGAGTGCATCGCTAAGTAACAATTTATCGAGAAAATCTAATGATAAAAAATGAATTGATAATCTGCCGATTGACAAGGATGAAAATGATAAAGCGCCTCTCACACGAACTAACGATAAGCTCCGATGAAATATTCAGAAATAAACAACTTATAAGCTGACAATCAATGTAATAACGTCTCATTAGGTATTCATAGATGGGCAATTCGACGACAAGGCCAGTCCTTGGCACCGTAACACGATTCATGAGAATTACGAGCGAGACGTAGCTGCGGGGAAGCGCAGTGCGCGAATGTGTGAATATGTGGTGATTGTCTACTACGTGTCACGCCATCTTGCACGGACTTCTTCTTTGGTTAGTAATTCATTTCGCGAAGGATCAATAAGGCACCGAACAAACCGATCTCCTCTCTCTCTCTCTCTCTCTCTCTTCTCCCTCTCTTCTTTCTTCCCCATCGTCTTATCTCAATACTCTCTCTCTCTCTCTCTCTCTCTCTCTCTCTCTCTCTCTCTCTCTCTCTCTCTCTCTCTCTCTCTCTCTTCCTCTCCCTCCCCTCCCCCCCTTCTCCCCCGTGGGATGCTAATGAGACATCGTTACTGTGGCGCAAGTCGAGTATTATCATTTGCTTATCTATCGGCTCTGTCCCAATAGCTTGGCTGAGCGTCAGTCCCGAGTCTCTGCAATGTACCCGATACCTATTAAGCTCAAACGTGATTGATCGACCTGCCGTCGCGACGCCTCTTTCTTCGACCAGTTTCATTCTCGGGAGCTCGTTACCTTAATAAAAGAGAGAGAGAGAGAGAGAGAGAGAGAGAGAGTGAGTTCCAGGGCGATACTGCGTGGCAACTTGACAAAAGCTGTGCTCTCAATGACAATGATATTTTACTTTAAACGAAGGGTCAGCGGGTCATCGGCGCGTCTTGACTTAACTAATGCAATAGCAGAGACGTCGTGAAACGCTATGGGCATTCGGGTAAACGAGAAACGTGACGTGGAACCGTAACGCCGGGACGGCGCGCCGCTTCTGTGAATCGTGGAGAATCGCGAGACAATGATCGATTCTAAGTGTGATTCTGCATTGTGCCGTGATTGAGCCATTCTTCCGATTTGAATGTAACCACGGCTTACGCGCAGCCTCGCAATGTCCCCGGAACGACCCAGAACGACCCAGAACGACCCAGAACGACCCAGAATGACCCAGAACAGGGAGACTCAACTTGAAACAACGTTTGGAAAAGCTCAGAGAATATATTATCTGACGGAAAGTAGATGGCAGGCTAGATAGTGGATGCACGATGCTGCGTACAGAGAATAAGATTCTAGAGGGATTGCGACATCGGTTCCACTTTGAGGGGCCATCTCCTTAGGAATCTAAGCATAAATAAATCCCCCTGGAATTGTGGAATCGAGTTCCCTCTCTTGTTTCTCGTCAAAGGGAACACAGGATTCTCGGCGTTTCTTCTAACAAGATCTTGTTATCGTTTCGCATCTTGTACAGAGATATAAAAAGATAAATATATTCTGCGGGAGAGGTGGCGGGTAGGTATCCAAACGATAAGACAAATCTTCTCCTCTGAATAGTTTGGAAATCCGCGAGCCGCGCCCAACCATCGATCAAGCGCGACACGAATTGAGCGAATCAACGAGGCAAATAGAAATCGGTCGGCTCACGGATTCGTGTCAATGCACTCGGCCACGCGGCTCTAGACCGATTCACACGAGCTAGGACGAATGGTTCCTGTCTTTAATACACCTTTCGATTCTTCGAATTGCCATTGCTTCCTGATCATTCGCCTTTCAAACACTTTTCAATGAAAAAGGTAATTTCGTGCCTCACGAACGAAGACGAAGATTCTTTTCCATGGAGCGGTGTTGGATGAATATCTTCCTAATCCTAATCCATCGCGATGTCTCGTCTTTCTTTCGCCTGGCGGAAGTCAGGGAACTTCGTGTGGGATTGTTTCCTTCGAGCCAGACCTCGAGGAATTCAAGGAAAGGAAAGCGACCTTAAGAAAGGTTCGCCACGAGAGAGGGTGTGGGACGGTAGGGTTGAATTCTCAAGGAGTCAACCTACAGGACCTTCTCCTCGTGGGAATACTCGAAGGGTGCCTCATCTCACTGGACGGAAATAACTTGGATCGCTAACCAGAGAAACGGTTTTTCATTCCAGTCGAGCTCGAATGACTCTGAATTACTTTTCGTTAGTCGATAGGATCGCCTAGCTGCCTGCCTCCCTGCACTATTCCAGATCCTATATTCTGCCTATATTCATCCTCCGATTCGACTCTCGCGGCTGACCTCAGAAGTTAAAAAGAAAAGAAGCACTGCTTCCGTTCTCATGGGTCTTTCTTCATTCTCATCACGCTGCATCAAATAAGTCCTGATCAGTCCGATTCGGTGACCTTTCTTTAGAGCCAGGCCCGGGCCTATTCGTTCCGTATTCCAGGCTCAAAGAAAACTTATAAATTCTGTTCTCGTACCGCCGAGAGAAACGAAGAGGCATCGAAGAAGGACTTATTTTCTGACTCGGGCTCCCCTCCCTCTCGGGTATTATCGCTCTCCGGTTCCCTGCCTGCGGGACACCCTCCCTCCTGGTTCACCCTTTGAAATTCCACATATTTTTAGTGCACCAGCCGGAAGACCTTTCTTCGAACTACCCGAAGGCCGAATGAGTCGAAGCGCGCGGGACTCCTGCCCCTCGCGTTTCTCTTACCTTCTCGCCTTAGCAATCTTTCGCGACCTTTATTTCTAAATCATCGGAGAGTTTGGTGCATCTTTACGAGTGCGCCAGCTCGCCGGGAAGGAATTGGCGTCGCAAAGAATGTCACTACGCTTATCGTTACACTGCTCGTTCCTTCTGAAAATATCCTTGGCATGGAAGTTCCTTAAAATGGTTACGATTCGTTTGATCCTAGACGTCGCCCGTTTCTCCTGCACGTGTTTGTCCTTTGGAATTCGTTCGATCGGATGGACTTGTCTTTCGTCGAAGCAGCAATTCCTCCGACCTTGGGCCTACAGGGGGAGGCATATTGGGGTAATGGTAATGACCCTATATTAAGTTATTCTCATTGTTAATTACTTTAATTAAATCGACGCCAGAATCGTATCCTTGGAAAGAGGCAGGACGATCCGCCTCGGAACGCATTTTAAAATTAGCCTGCGACCCAAGACTACCCCGCTGGCTCAAATGGCTAAGAATGAAATCCCAGACTTTCCAGAGGAGGACGCTCCTGTTTACCCGAGAGCCGACCGTAACCTCGTCTTCACGCAAGTTTGACAAATACGCGCGTATCGATCCGTCGCGTTTGACACACTTCGCATTGGCTCCTCGAGAGCGGCTTTACTGCACGGCCGCCACGGCTCTATCGATTTGGTGCCTTAACAAATGAGCTGAAACCTCGAACGGCCGCCCTGTAATCCGGATGGCAACACGTGTTCTCTCGCTACTTGCTTCTTCCTCGAGTCGCGTCATCCAGTTCGCACGCAGGACTCCAGACTCGATGCTGAAGCTCCGTGTGTCTCGGTGCACGTGCACCGTGCACCGTGCACCCCCACTCAAGAAGGAACCCCTCATAAATTCAAGAGACTATAGAGGCTATCGGACACGCGGAGCTGATTAGTTTCTCTCGGTCACGTGGCCCCGGTCGATCCTGGCGCGACTCGGTTCCACGATAGAAGAGTGGAAGAGGGGCGGAGGACGTCGGGAGTATTTTGTGATTCGAATTCGAAATCAACGTAACGTTCGTCCGCAGTGGGAAATCCTCCCCGCGTCATGCTCTACCGAAGTTACACAGTGCAGCCAACCCCGAGAATTCGTCCTGAAAGAATCTCCAAGAAAAGTATCACGTAACCCGCACGATTCCCAAAGTGTCCCCACGTAAGAAATGGCTGCCGCCAGTGAGGATCGGACCGACGATAAAGTTAAAATTTCTCGAGTAACAGTCGTCGCGGAAAAGTTACACGCTTTTCGTGAGTAAAATGTTTGTCGCTCGTTCCGCACGCCCCCTAATCCAATGCGTCCCAGCTCCAACGCTTCTTGGATTGCCAGGTTAGCCAACCTACGGTCTGGCTGCATGCCAGGCATCCTCCTTGCAGCATTCGGGATTCGTAAAGGACGCGAACCTGATCCTACTTGACAGTTCTGCCTCTGAGGCTTTACTTAAGAATCGGTGGCTGCGAATATCGCTCAAGCACGAACGGAGGGACCGCGAGGTTCTTTACGTTGGCCAGCCCGCATATCGACTCCTCCCAATGAAACTAACCACTTTGCGGATGCGAGAGCATCTCTTCGAAGGAGGTCGGCAACGTCTTGGGAAACCATAAAAAGCTTTATTTTCTCCTAAGGACCGATGTATACACACTCGATCGGCCCACTCGGCCCCTCATACTTTCCCTGAGGGAACGGTATATAGGGATCTTAAGTTCATCTACTTACGGAATACACATCTCAGATCACTAGAGACAAGCGAATCCTTTATCATGAAGATGGGGGAGTGCCTACGAAAGTTCAGAGAATACAGGGAAAAGAACCCTCGATGTGAACGAGAAGCCTCGCGAGAGGTAACTTCCCCATTTCAGAACAAAGTTTCGCACGCGCTTCGTATTTGGATAAATTGGATGCGTTAGAATCTGCAGATGCTCTTTGCCACCAATCCAGACATTGATCAGGGTCAACCTTCACCTCGTGACAAGGCCTAGATCATTTTTATTTGAATAGCAAATTATTAAAAAGGAGAGACAATACAATTATATTCCCGGCATTCCTAGGGCGTTGATCGATATTCCTCTACTGAGATAATCAAAGTGATCATCAACAACCATCATTTACTTTTCTCTGGTATTTATCGTTCGAGGTTAAGTATGGCTCGTTAGGTCATCAGTCAACCTACGTATACGTACGTATTATCATAAACTGTTATCATTTATTATCAATGAAGCTACTATTATTTCTTGCGTTTTCACTGATAACGTATTTCTTGAAAAAACATAGAGTTCGATCTCAAACTACAGAAAAGCCAGTTCAGAGATCGGCAACGTAACCATCTAGCGATATTTTCTTGAGAAATTTGAGACTCCCACGCAGCTATCTTACAATCAGAGCCAAGGATCGAATCTTCCAAACCATTAGTTTGGACGCAAACTAGACTTTGGGATGAGAAGCGGCGTAGGGGAGAGGGGGGGGGGGGGGCATGGACCGACAAGCGGAAGGGGAGTCAGAATCGTCTCGCGGGAAAACCGCAAGGAACTTCCTCCTTCCACGGATCCATCCTCCGGCAACGAGTTCCAACCAACAGGAAGTCGTTGTTTGGGAACTTTACCTCTTAGGTGACTGTTCGCCTTAGTTCGGTACATTGCATCAGGGAGAAAGTCGTGAAATAGTGGCAAGTGTGATAGGCGGAGGCAGCGAAGTGAAGGGAAGGGGGCGAGAAAGGAGTGGGGGTGGGGGGGGGGGTGTTTGAAAATTCTTCTGCCGGAAGAGACAAAGTTTCTCTTGGCGAGGAAGGACGTAAAGAGAAAGTCCGTTTAATGTCGCGCGAGGGAAAGACGTGAGGCGTAATGACCACACACAGGCCGCAACTGCTGCCCGCCAGTGCATCCTCGTGCAGGAAATTCAGTCGCCAGCAAGAACTTTCAGGGTTTCGAGAGTCCCGGATGAAATTAGCCTTGCAAGCGTCCAGACTCCCGTCTGCCGGAGTAAGTGCAAATTTGAAGACACTTCAAAGAGATGAAGTCGTACAGTAACTACCGAACCGAAACTAAAGCCCTCCGGGACATCGGTTGCTCGTAGCTGGCTGGATCCAACTGTTCCTGGGCTTTACTTATCGTCGGTCGGCCAAGGAAGTGAGAATTTGGAAACACTCGAGACTGCATGGAATTACATGTGGTAAAATGCTAAACGGAGCCATTGACTCGTCCGACGATGCCGGGACTTTTGTTCCTTGCTTTTTTCTTGGATCCTTCTGCGAGGCGCCTTGGAACCAGCACCGTGAATTTTCACAAATCTAGGACAACCCTGCGCCCACTTTTAAAACGTTAAATATTGTAACTGTAACATCATCCTTTCGTGTCTCCGATCATTGCTCTTAAACCAATATTCCTTATGAATTTTTAAAAACACCAGATCCCAAAAGAAATAGCCTGTAGCCTGTAGCCTGTAGCCAAAAATGGTGAATCCTGCAGGTCGTTTCCGACGCGACTAGCTATTCGCAGCATCCGTCGTACGTTGTGCGCAGTGTGCACGAAGCACGATTCAATCTTATCTCAGGCTACTGGATCGATATTGCAAAACTTTAAGATTTCCAATATCATAATATTCTCAATGGCAGCCGCGCTGAAACCGACGCCGGCGCTGCGATAGACGCGCGAGATCAGCCGTCCGAAGACATCGGGACGCTCCTGCTGCGGCCATAGGAGTATCCTTCGCTCGAGCATCTTCAGCAAGTACACTGACAACTTCCGGCCGACGTAGATGATCCAGCTCGGTTCGTTAAGATCTCTGGGCCACTCCACCAAGCAATCTTCGCCTCGATATTCGAGCTCTACCTTACCGTTGCTGTTGTTCCATTCGGGTTTAAGGAGACAGTCGAGAGGTCGAAGAGGTCGGAGAGGTCGGAGAGATCGCACTTGACTGCGCGAACTAAAGCAGTAAATTGCACGGCAGGGCTGGCAGTATCGCACCCCGACCCGAGCCGACGCGAGCCGACGCGAGCCGTCGGGGTCATTGAGGTGGTCGAGGTCGTCGAGGTCGTCGAGGTCGTCGAGGTCGTCGAGGTCGTCGAGGCCAGCAAGCGACCTCCTCGTTCTCCCGGGAGTAACTTCGTCTTCCCTCCCCTCCCCCCCTTCACCACTCTCATTTATCCCCATGCTATTTCGAGTTTCCGCACAGTGGCTCCCTCCCGCCATTTAAACCTTCCGAACAACAAATGGAAAGAATCGTTATTCAAGACCGACCACGAGCGCCCTGAACGTCCATGTGTATATGGTACACTGTACAAAGACATTCGCTGGAAACTGTATCGCGAAGACGTATCGTAACACATCCGAAGACTTCCGATTTATATACGCAGGATCACACGTGCGTCATCCTGCGCACACGCGATACACGCACTCTTTGTATTTACCAAAGACAAGCGAATCTCCATCGAATTGCACGAGCGCCTCGTTGAGGAACTTCCAACTGTCCAGTCGCGGTGCAAAGGGAATCGATCTGCGATTAACGTTAAACGCTCTTTTGTGATGTATGATGTTCTTTCGGAACTGAGATACTCGACTCGGCGTACGTAGGATGATCGAGACGAAGGGATCGAAGCTCGCGTAAGCGTGAGAACGGAAGAAGAAATAACGTAGAAGACGCTTCTAACGAAATAAAAGAGGCCATTCTCGTTCCCCGAGACGTCGCCTAACCTGCACGCGCCTAATGATTTGGTTTCCTCACAAATACTTGAATTATTGTTTCAGGGAGAAGATCCCCAGGGAATTCGGGATGCTGGTTATACAGATACTTGAGAATTCAGTGATGCGGCGCTATCTCAATCAGTAGATCATCAATGACAAAAATACTCGAGGATTCCAATTGAGCGGTCCCAGAGTTACTTCGCCAAGGTAAGATAAAAATTCTTCTGTACGTTTATTTTTTTTTTTTTCGGCACTTTCCCATCAAATTCATCCGAATAAAGATGTACCGGCAGAACAAAATTACATACTTCAACGTCACCAGCTGGATGAGTCTGGCGAATTGTAGAGATAAAGACAATTTTCCTTCCGCATGGACAACCATTTCCAAAAGAACTTTCTCCGATAAGAATGTCTCGTGCAAGATATTTCGCCCAAAGCTACACAGAGAGGAGCAAATTGCGGAGAAAGTATACGCTGATAAAAGTTGTTGATACTGAGATAACAAGCAGATAATAAGAAAAAAGAAAAATGCAGTAGTCGATCGGCGTGTCGCTACTGTTGGAGACCAGCCCAAGTACACTTCCGTTAATCAATATAGGTGCACCTTCCGCCGATATGGGCTGCGGGAAAATCAATCGCTCGGCTAATCGATTGATCGGCATAACGTTAGAACGGTGGAGTCAGAGGATGTTACGTACCTTTGTAAGCGACGATGTAAAGATATATAGGCTCGGGAGAGGGTCTCGTCGAGGGGGCGAGACGGGGAGTGGAAGGGAAGCCAAATCGCGATCCGCGCGCGTCGACGCGTTAAATTTCCAACAGGTAAGCACACTCGGCGAATGAACCGCAGGTCCCCTTCGCAAGGTGGTTCTGCGCGTGCGCGGATCGTGCCGTCAATTAACGCAGCCGATAGTTCAAAGCCAGAAATTCCCAGGCGCCGTGTCCGGATCCAATGCGAACCACGCCAAGTTCACGTCGAGTGCTCGCAGCCAGGATTCCCGTGGGAATTCGATGGCTGACATAATGAAAGCAGCGATAATGATTAGCAATGATTTTATAGGAAATTTCTTTTATAGGAGTGCGAGAGAATTCGTATATGGAGATGAGGCGGCGCCGTGTTCGATTCGCTCGGTGGACATTAAATTGGCTAAATAAGCGACGCATGAATAATCGATGACACCCGCTCTCTCGTTAAATGGCTCTCAGTTTAGGAAAAGAAGTGGCGTGTCTAAAGGAGAAAATGAACAGTACTCGGTCAAGGGAAGTAGCTGCTCATTATGGAAGATCGATTTCTTGCCGATCGATAGCAGGCTGCTCGGTGGGGGGGGGGGATGATTTCTTGGCTAAAATATAAATAAAGCAAGGTCGTCGGCGGACAAGGATAAGCGGAGCTTGTGTAGTTGGTTGGGAATGTTCCCTTGGAGAGAATTGCACCTTCCGAGAGTATCGCGAGGACGAGCAATAAATTTACGCGAACGTCGAGCGCAAATCGAGTTTCAACTTTTTCATGAGAATCAAGACGGAAACCGATACTTTGAAGTATTTAAGAATTAAGTTTTCTGGCTCCTTCAGCGTTTCTCCGTACTTTGGCCAAACGAATCATCGCAAGTCACGCATTTTTAAGGAACACGCTCCTCAAACTCTCAGATCCAACCGAAAGCGAAAGGATCTTTGACGTGTCGACATTTGGTTTCAAATCTGTTTTCTTACGTAGCGCCAATATCGCCCACTGGCTGTTCCAAAAGCTTTGAGAAAATTCCCCAAGAAGAATGGTCAGGATCATCGAGTCTCGACGGGCACCGGTGCGCCGCGACGCCACCGCAAAGCTTCTACGACTGATGCCTCCACGTCCCCTGGGATCAGCCGTTCCCTGCACTGCACGAATGGAATCCCCACAGGCTGCTCGGCTGCTCTGCTACTCGCCTGATCCTTGCGATCGCTAAACAAGCGTAAAAGTGACGCCTGATGCAATGCGCCAAGCGTCAAATTCATATCCGACTGACTTAACAACAGCGCTGTTCAGGCTAGAGAAGAACGAGGATCTGTAGAGAACGCACAACGGCCGTAGGACAATGCTAGATTGTTCGGCTGATTGCACGATTGTAGCCCCCATCGTCCACGAGTCACGCTACGACTGGGACGCACGTGTGACGGACAGCGCGATAGCGACGACTTCTTAAATGGCCCTCGGCTTTCTTTTCTCTCTCTCTCTCTCTCTCTCTCTCTCTCTCTCGCTCTCTCTCGCTCTCCTCTTTCTTCCCACCGTGTCCCTTACTCGAAACCAGGAAACAGCATTTGAATAACGCAATTGTAAGTAAGGGAGAACATGACTCCCCCGAAGCCTAAAACGATCGAGACGGCTGAATAAGAGAAACCAAGAGAAACGTGAACGAAGCACAAACTTGAGCCGGAACTTCTTCCCCCCGAGGGTTTCTGCGTGTATTTGACTATAGCAAATGCCAGCCCGAAGGCGAGCGAAGCAGAACGCACGTGGCCCAAGTGACAAAATGGCTAAACCGCAGAGACAGCACTCGCATTAGGAAATCTCCAGTTTATCCGGATCTGTCTGATCCGGTATGAGAGGTGTCCTCGGATCTCTCTGTCCTTGGTTGCACAAAGAGGGTGCGCGATACCGAGAGCTCCGTGCCTTTGGAAAATTAAATATAGGTAATCGCAGGGCATAGTTGCACATCCGTGCGCGGCGCAGAATGCAGAATGGTGCGATTACGATGTAATTACGGTGCATTTATGGTGCAGTTATGACGCAGGACGAACCTAGGCAGGCCGATATTGGGACTTTACGAATTCAGTGAGTAACATATATGGACACTGGGGGGGCTTGATTTTCAGGATCAATCTAATCCTCTACGTCGCTCCACTCCCTGAGCTTCTACCTCTATACAGCCGATGCAACCGTCGATGTCATCCCGGATGGAAGCAGATGGAACCAATCGAGCAGCCCTGTCCTGTGCACGCACCACTTTTGGCAATAATCCCAGCATCAGCTGTCGACTGCAGTGACGTCCCGATGTTTCACACCCGGCTCTTTGACCATTTCGTAGTCAATCCAGTGTTCCGTCCTCCATCATCGCGTGCACTTGTACACTTGTCCTGCAGTCACAGCCACCCGTGTAACGCGCTGCCTATCCGTGCTCGCGCGTCAACTCGAACGAGGAAATTAGAGACGAGCCAACCGGATGGCAGGGAAATCATTTCTCGAGAAACGAATCGCGTTGCTTAGCGATATTACTGAGTAACGGGAGTCCAATATGGCCAGTTGCCAGAAATGGTTTGACCATCGGAACGTCTACGCCTCCCATGGGAATGGATCCATTACCGTTAACCTCTCGCAGGATTGAGACCCAGGATTTGCAACGATTAAAGGGCCTGTAGTAGCCCCGGGATACGCCAGGTTAAATCGTCCAAGAGAATCCCAGGATCCAACCTGGGCAAAAGGAATCTAAACTCGATAGTTTATTGAATACTCCGAAGGAATTGATAAAAAGAGATTCCCGTTTCGGAAGCGTCCGGGTGGACTTTCGATCGGCGTCCCGCAGTGTCCCGTAGCTTCGGTAGGATCGACCAACGCACACACGTATTGTATATGTCGTGTTGCGTATCGAACGGATAGGCGCTTAGCTCCGCACGAATGCGTAGCTGGTAGTTACTTTATTGTTACGTGAAGACTAGCCACCGAGCGCTTCGTTCAATGTTTAATGAATGGTGTGTGTGTCAGTGTGTGTATATATATATACATATATATATAAATATATAGGAGTACTAAGCTCGTGAACTGGCGGTCATAATTCACGGGTCTGCAGCTCAGCGGAGTCCAGGGTTCTCCTCGAGGGAGACAAATACCCACGGTGGGTGGACTCGCTTCGTGCGAAATCCTCGTTTCTCAAGGTCAGTCGGATCGCCCTCCCTGTCTTTTCAGCTATTCTAGACTCGTAACGATAAGAGGATTTCTCAGGAGAAATTGCCAAGTCGAGAGAGTCGGCGACAGGATCTTCGGGATACCATCGAGCAGAGACTCCCTACAGTCTTACCACTGCTTGCCTTCGACTTGCGATACGGATATTGTACGTTGCAAAAGAGAAATGATGGTAGGATATCTCTTCGGGCTGGAGCATCGAAAGGCTGAGAAATCAAATAAACGCACGACTCGATCAACCTGTGATTCGAAATGCTGCCAAACGAAAGATCCTTTTAACTACTGACTATGGGGACGGCCTGACTGGATCATCCGTCGTCTCTCATCTGCTTTAAACCTTCCGAGAATCGAGGCATCGTCCGTTTCAACGTTTCACAGGAATGCTCGTTGATCGTCCTTCCTTAAAAAAAATTCTTCTTCGGACTTATCTGCGCTGCCTTTCAGAGTAAACAATTGCTGGCTACTATCTTCCATACAATTAGTGTTCACCTCGCTGCGCCCTCGCCGAGCGAAGCTGTGAAAGAAGATGGCTCACCGTCCTTTCAAAGTAACTCAACGGGTCGAGCGATACGCCTGTATGCTATACATATGTATAATCGAGGAATCGCAGCCTCTTCCTCCTGAATATTCTATTCCGTCATTAAGAATCACAAATCCTCCTAAATTATACATACAAGATTCAGCTGAATTTAAGAAAATTCCCGCGATGCCCAATCCACGAACGACAGAGATAGAGCCATAGAGCCATAGAGCCTCTCGATCACGGGCCTCCGTGCTTGCAGCACGATATTTGAAAAGCTCCATTAGGAAGTATCGAAGAGATAGAGTTGCAAACTCGAACTTCTAAAGACACGCCTTTTGACTCCCAGAAGAAGGTGGTTTCAGATAGTTCCTGAATCCTAAGCTGGCGCTGGTTCACTTGGGGAAAAAAAAGAATTTGACCCAATTCCAGGTAATCCCGGAGCTTGGGCTACCGGAACGCCAATGGAATTATCAAGAACAGGCGATTGTTCGGCAATGCGAAGGAGAGGCACTACCAGGAGATTTCCAGCGCGCCTTCGAATGAACCCTGCGAAGCGAAACGAGACGCGCCCGAAGCGCCCTCTCGAAAATCGCGAGGTAGCTCAATCGGCGAGGATAGCTAACGTCTATAAAAATGTAGGGAAACACGCGTGTTAGAGGGGGATCAAAGAAAACAGGGAACGGGAAAAGGTGAGAAAGTGGGAAATGGAGAAACTCCGAGAGCCAGAAAGTGGTTGGAAGTCAAGGAATCGGGAATGCCTACGCGCGGCCTAGGAGAGTTTGCGTAGAGAGGAAAGCGACGGGCTGCCATTGTTCGTTGGTGAACAATGCTGTCATTGTGTCGATGTGATTAAACCTCAAATAAATTTTCTATTAGTCCCTTCTCGGTAGCTCTCGGTCGCCTTTAGCCTTGCGCAGTGTGCTATTTCCTTGACACCTAAATTCACACGCTACTGCGAGCGAATGGCCTAAAAACTGGGCTGGCACGGATAGCTATATGCATGGGTGTCGTTGAACGTGCGCGCGTTCAACCGACCCTCGAGTGACCAAGTCGACGGATCAACCCATTTCTTTTGAAGACCCAAATACTTGAGACTCGTCTTGCCGGAAAAAAGGTGAATTCCCTCGGGGAGGGATCCTGGGATGCTGCGAGAAACGAAGGGACCCTGAGAGAGTCACGAGTCAGATTCAATCCCGCCAGAGCTACGTGATCTCTGGCATCTTCCCGATAAGTGCAGGACCGTCGCCGGATCACAGGCTTATCGAGGAATGGACGGTGACCCTCCGCCCTTTCCTTAAAGTCGTCAAAGAACGACGTCGCCATTGGAATTCCTTCTCCTTCGCGATGCCCTTCAAAAGTTTCAATCCCTTGCAAGACCCTTTATGCGAGTCCACTGCTAAGAAACGTGGCTACCGAAGAAAAGAAAAGCCCTAAACTCGAATGAGTCAAAGAGATTCCAACGTCAAGAGCTTCGCGATCAGCTTCAGCCACTCGAGGTGGAATTCTATCGCGCGAAAAGGCGGCTCATCGGGACTGAGACCATTCTCGATGAAATAAGAAAAGTTTCAACAAGCTCGATGGACTTCGGAACATTGGCAAAGAATAAATGAAGAGTGAGATCGATACGATTTTTAGTGGTGATCGAAGGTCGTGCTTTAATCCATTCTTCGTATTGTCTCTCTCTCCTATTCGCCGCCCCTCACTGGTTCGAGAAAAATAAAAATAAAATATTCTCATGACCCAATTAAAGATCAGCAAATAAATACCCCACAGGAAGTTAAATAGACACATTAATTCTCATTGGGACGGGTATCTTTTGATTTCCGTCTAAAATCCCTCTGGATACTTATGTATCCGAGCGCAGAATGTACAAGACGTGTCATGTAGACTTCTGCCGCAGTTGGAAACTTGGGCAAAGTCCCAAGGGTTTGATTGGATCTCAAATACTTCCCTCTTTGAGCCTCCCCCTACTTTTACTTAAGTTTCACAAAGCACAGTTATCAACAAAGAATTCCTGCCTTGTTCGCGTGACGCTGCACGTAAGACATACGTGTCGAAGCTCGAGATCAATGTCAATGATTGCATCGTGTCGCAAGATTTTTTTGTCAAACGTTCGATACAAACGACGATTCCTTGCGGTTTTAGATCGACTGTGGAAGTGAAAACTCCTTTAAAATCAGCGGCCAATTGGACTTCGAACGTAACATGGTCATTAAAAAAATCAACAGCTCGCCGCTTCCTATTGCGTAACAGGGCTCTGATTTCGATTAAACGATGCGAGATAATTGCCATGGAAACTCGTGGAAAGTTGCATGGAAAGTTTTCATGAATGCCTCGAAGCGGCTGTTTTGACAAACTCACATTTGTAAACGACGAGAAGAATCCTCCCAGAAGTTGAATCCGCAGGGTTCACCGCTCACAAAAACCCCAGGCACCAGGAACAATGCTTCCGGCTGAGTTACTCATCTTCGTGATAAACAATGACCGACAATGAAGATTTGGTAATGCGAGCAAAAAGCACACGGAGTACGTGGACCGTAAGGGAAGAGAATGCCTTCGAGGATAGTCACTCGCGTTCTCAGGATGGGTCCATGGGGTGGGAAGGGGGAAAGTGGCAAGGGTGCAGGGAGACGATACAAGTTGGATTTAGCGAACACTGGAAAAATGGTTTTCTAAGGTCTGATCTTTCGAGACAACTCCGAGGGTGTTTATATGCGATTGAACAACGTCGGACGCCCCTCTAACACAAAACAGTCACAGCGATTTAGAGTTGTTGCTTGTAAGTTGAAAAAATTGTGAAAAAGTGTATACGAGGGTGGATCCGTTCGCGCTCGATTCAGGCTTTATGTGTTACACGGGGGTGGCTCTGCGGGGCGTCGAATCCGAACGCGACGTGGCGTGTCCACTGGTTGCAGCGCGAGTGAGGCTTGGTCCTGCGCGGCAGCACACTCTGGCGGCCGTCCGGCGAACTGAGAGCAACCCTAAAAGCCCCGAGCCCCTAAAGCTCACTCCCGCTACTCCAGTCCATCCCTTCCGTACGAGGCTCGTGCCCTTCCTGACGTTTGGTCCTCCTCATCACCGAGAGTGAGTACACCAGGCACGAAGAATATCTCCGACCGTTTTTCTTCCGTGATCCCGCACGCTCACGCAACGGCAACGGGACAGGCCTACCTTCCTCCACTTTCTTACGTCGCTTTTGGTCCTTGTAGACCCTCCATTTACAACTGCGATTCTCAGCCGCTTCGATACTGCACCTGCTTTACACTTTACCAAAAATTTTATCAAGAGTCTTGGAAATCCGTTACTGCTGGAGATGACGAAGTATCTGACGGGCGCTTTGAACCGCGCTTTGCCCCTGACCCAAAGTGTAGCTGACGTTTCTCACAGGCAGTTAGCGATAATCCGTTTAATTCCAGCCAGTGGCAACAGCAAAAAGGTGTAAAAGACTCCAAAGGGGAGGGGTCGGGAGGCATTCGCGCAGTCCCTTGTACGTGGATCAACCGTCCTGTGAGGACCTGCCGCCGATTCGCCAAGGAAAGGGTATTCGTTTTCGCGACTTCAACGGCAGACTCAGACTTTACACAGAATACGAAGATTCTCTATATTCTGGGTAATGGAAGTCAATATAGATATATCTACCTTGCAAAAATGGTTGCAAGTGACAATTGGCAAATGGCCAGAGGATCTCGATATTATCTAAACTTCTCACTATGGTCTACTCGTTCTCCAGCCTGACTGGCAAACTCTCGCTCCCGGAAATCCCTCAAGTCCCGAGTAACAAGTGCTTCCTTGCGAGGGATACGGAAATCCCTTGATGTAAACTGTCCGATAAATCCAAAATATGCTCACGTGGAAAAGAAACGATTTTCCGATTTTCGGTAGAGACTCCATCACTGTAGCCCCTATAGCGTGCATATTCCATGCGCATGCAACAAGTGCACTCACAATCAGCGGCTTCGAGACTATTCCCTTGACAATCTTCCCTAGGAATTGGCGCCCATTTAGTACGCGATCTTCTCGACTGATTCCAGGACTTCCCGTTTAACGTCTCATAATCATCCCCTCGACTTTTACCGATCTCCAAGAAAACAATTGAAGACGTTCGCACGAGGTCTTCGGGATGTCTTCGCGGTATCGGTAGCACTCAAGTGCTGAAACGCTATAACCAGTAGTGGTATTACTATTGCCATCTGTCTTCCCTGTAACCGATACTGTCTTACAGCTATTCTACCGCATATCCTCCGCGTCTCCGAGTGCTGAGTTAGGTTTCTCCGACTGTCGCGTATTCGGATATACTTCACTCACTCCACGCCACTCCGGCGTTAGGCGAGGTGTCAGGCCCATTCCAGGGCTGCAGTAGTCGGAGTCGGACAGGCTGTTCGCCCCAAACAGCCGACGTCAAGAGACTATATCTATAGTTTATTTCCGTTTAATCAGCCTGAGAACCTGTGAGATATACATATGTATATGTATTGTGAGGTGATTTTTCGATTCACGGTCACAAGACGAGTCCGGCTACCGATACGGATAACGTTCTCGCCTTTGGATTCCCTTCGGGTCGCCATCCTGCACAGAAGCAACGGACTCTGGTTGATTCGTATAGTTGTGCCAATGCTCTCGAAAGATTTGATATTGTTTGGTTGAGGCTGAGGTGCTCGAATCTGCCGTGGGGAGACAGTCTCGACGTACCGAGTTGCCCGGCAGAGGAGACGACCCTACGGAGATGTGTCTCCACGGGGACCGACAGAAGCCCGGGTGAGATACCGGAGCCCCGCTGGCGATGGGCAAAGGGCTGTAGAGCGGCCGGAAATAGAGTTTTGATAAGGTTAAGGGCAGGAGAGGAGGAACCTCCTCCTCCTCGAGTTAAGGATGTGGTGCCCAGCCGTCGCCCGATGCCCCGAGGAAGCGGCCATGGAGGATCTCTAAAAGTGTTACGTACCGATCCGCTAAGGAAGGCGCACTATTTGCCGGAATCTTACTCCGAGACCCTCCCTAGCTCAACCCAGCAGCCTGAGCGGCCGTGCATTTCCGTAGGTTGGTTCTCGAAAATATTTCGTTCTCGGATTTTCCGCTACCGGTGTCGAGTTAAGAAAAGGAATACGTTACAGTATATACACACACGCACGCACGCACACATACACGCGTGTATCCCGAGGCGAGAACACGACCCTCTTTTCGGTTCCAAATTTATTAATCCGCCCGAGGTTTGCACTGCTGTTTCTACGCTGCTTCTACGCGCTGACAAAGCAGCACCAAGGTGAATCGTCGACGACACCTCTGTCTACCTTCACATGGTGTTATCGATAAACAGACGTGTGATTGACGTAATTGGGCGACACTGCTTAGAGGCTAAAACTTTATCGAAAAATGCGACCATAGGAAAATTGAACATTCTAGATTTTATTGAAGACTCCCTTGACCGCACACCCCCCGCATAACTCATCTTTGGTTCTAAAGGCTCGAAAGTTTTAGCTTTTGACAAGGCATTAGAAGGAATCTTTGCCAGTTCGAGGCCAAAGCGTAATTCCCTTCGCCGTGATGAAGTGGTAACCGTTTTCGAGGATTTCGTGCTCGCGGAAGATTCATAGTCATCTCAAAATTTAATATTTAGAAATTTCTCAGCCACCGAAGACAACATTGGCCTTGCTCCTGTAAACATTTTGAAGAAGTAAGGAACGAATTGATCGATCCCTGACAGCGTTCCGATCGAAGCAAGCAAAAACTCTGACTTTTGATGTGTCGAGCAATTTCCTGGCTCGTTGAACGGTTTGGTTTTTGTCTAGGATTTCAACCTCGTGGTGTCGCACTCTGGACAATTTTTCCACACGAAATCTGAATTGGCTGCCCGAATCGTTAGGAGGCCTGGAGGCCTCGTTGCCTCGCTGCCTTGTTGCCCAGACAGGCACAGCCGCCGGCTGCTCTTTACGGTTACAACATTGTTGTTCGTTAGAAAACTCCAGCCGAAAGAATTAGGAAAGAATCGCCGGGAGCCAATCTAGGAATCGAAACATTTAGCGTTCTCCTCGTATCCATGCCGACCAACTGAAATTGCAAACGTGACAAAAACACTAACCGTCTAGAATCATACGTATTAAGTGGATGCGCATGCTTAAAAACAACGAAGATACTCCAGTGCCCGTAGATCTTACTGGATATTCCAGAAAGTTTTCAAGCAAAACCTCGCCGGGTCAATGCGAATTCACCACAAAAATATCCTCGGTTACCTCATATTGAATGTAGCACAGACTCATCGGCGTACTTGAAAAATTTATACCCGTGAAATTCAAGGAAAGAATTTAGCTGCGAATCGAAGCGTGACTCGACTACGAATTTCCATTACGAAAGTAGATAGGTCAGGAAGGAGACTGTAAGCTGCAGGGGGATAGGTCCAAAGAGTTTGGAGACCCTTGACGATCCGCTTCGGGTACTGTTTCTCGTATGCACCTTTGATCCAACAGACGTCGGGGCTGTTACTACCCGCCCACTGGTGGGCTACCATTAATTGGTGATTTGTGGCTGAGCTTGTTCATGGGCTCCCTAGGGGCGTGACCTTGGACAGGTAGACACGCGTAGCCGCTTCACCCACCTACGTTCGCCTCGGCACACGTTAGATCTTCATTCGACCGACGCGTCCTCAACTTGTCCGCAGCCACCCTCGTCTCGTCCCAAAACGTATGAAGCCCGTACGAAGACGACCCAGTCTTCGCTGTCCTCAGGATTTAGACTAGCCCAAGCGAATACCCACACTGGCGCTCTCATTAAATTCAATTTGGTATTTTATTCGCATGTACTACAGAATGCATCGTCATTTTCCCGACTGCTAATTTCTCTTCAAGTATTCCGAATAATGTAACAGAGAGAGGCGAGTGAACGGCCCCCACCGAGTTGTGTCTTAATCACTTTCGAGTTGTACCTAGTACTTCGCGTGCCTCCCTTCATTATGTACTTATCAAATACTCCAAGGAGTAATAACGGCCTGTACTGATTTAAAGGAAGTACACCACGAGTCTCGATTGAGAAAGTCGAACGGGATTTTCTGCAGCGAATAGAAATTCTGAGAACGTGACGAAAAGAGTCCGGCTTGTTGTCTTGTAATGCCAAAAAGTTCTCAATCTCGCCCATAAGACTCTAACGAACCAATCCCGTGGCCGATAGCCTCTCGCACGTTCGAAAACTGTATGGCGGATTGGATGAGGGGGCAAGGGGGGCAAGGGGGGAAAGTAAAAGAAAGGTGGGCAAATAGGTCGACAGGTGGAGTGAGCCAGAAAGGGGGCTGCCGGATTGGACGTGAGCGGAGGGTGTAACGATCGAATATAATTTTTTTTCATTCGCCTCGTCGTTAACTGTCACATGGTGTGCGCTCATCCTCCCATTTCAGAATCCGCAGCTATGAAATATACGGCCCTCTGGGACAGATTACGTAACACGTGTTACATGGCACACTACCTACGTCAATCGTTTTTCAGCATTAGCGACGTATCTTTCTTAATTAACAACGTGGCTGCGGATAGGCCTCCCGGCGCGAATCCTGAAAAATAGAGAATGTCAAAGCGGCGAGCGCCGATGAAAACCAAACAGCAGAGAGTCGATTAGAACAAAAATGACCGATTAGAATTTCTATGCAGACACGAAGAAAGAAAACTGAATTACACGAGGGGCTTGAAATCCTCGACGAACCCGCCGCATTGGCAATCACGTTTTGCGCCTCTCCTTTTCATCGATGAACTTGATCGACATTACGCATGTCGATCGACCATGAGAACTCTCGCAATGAGCTACGTGATGCACTTCGCAAACTATTAGGTTATAAAATGGACGGAGAAGGACGACCAAGGTGATCGAATTGGAGAAGCAATAGGAAATGGAAATGTAAGTTATCGCCCGCCAACTATTCCTATGACTGCCACAGCCGCTATACAATTCTTCTTCGCGATGAAATTCGTTCTAACGAACGATGCCATTGTAATGTCGGTACTAACGCTGCTGTGAATATCTTCGCTCCGCGAACAGCGCCGTTTCCATTCTCAAAACGTTAAGTCGCTACGTTCCACACGCTGCAAGCAAAACAAAGGAGACCTGCTCCTTGAATTTATTAGGCGGGTCAAGTGCCGCCGTTTCCCATTTGACCATAGAGACGCTCGCTACGAGCGAGTAGAAACTCATGCGTTTTCCAGGCGATTCGAAATTTGAATTTACCGTAAAAATCGTCAAGTTGTCGATATACCGTCTGCAGAGATATTTATCGGATATTTTGTTCTTTCCCGGTGATTAATCGTTTCTCTCGGTGGATTCGTCAGGTCCTAGCTGCATCCAATTCGGCATTCGGTCCGATAACGACCCATGTGGGGAAGAAAAAGGCGAAAAAAGTCTTTGATGCGAATAAAGAGTCAGTCCTGTCACGCGCGAGGAAACGATGATCGAAGGTTTCCTCCAATGGTTTCCCTAGATTGGGCTTTACCGAAACTCCTCTAAATCATTTTTGTTAAAACATTCGCATCTCTCGCTCGTAGTCTGCTTTGGAATTATTTCAACGCGGAAGGCGGTACGATAGTTATAAGTTCAAAGAACTTGCGTCGTTTGTAAGCTTTCTCATTGATCCTGGAGATTGAGCAAAACTACTTACTTATTTCGAAAACGAAAAATATCCAGTCATTTCGTTATAAAAATACCTGAAATGATGAAACGACCTCGTGAAATTCACTGGCGTACGGAAAATCTGCATGATTGATGGAACCTTTTTTTCACTAGATTAATATCGCAAAGTAGACAATTACCATTCGCGGTTGAACGACCATAAGAAATTTATATAAAAACATCATGGAGAATGTGTTACACGTATTATTTGGATATTACCTACTAACACAAAAACGTAGAATGGTTTGTTAAAATATAGTAGATGCCGGTGGTTAACCACTGTCCGTGACACCGGAGAGTATTGCAACGCCACGACACTGTGGTGACGGCCAATAAAGCAAACCGTTGATTTTCAAGCGTTCAAAACGCCACGTAAAATATTCCAAAATTTTCAGGCGAAAACAAAAGCTATAATTCTTCAGACGTCATCAATAATGCAACAAACTGAGGGCACAGATAATTATAAGTAGTAAAATCATAATTTTCAAGGATGTTTAGTCAGTAAAAAAAATGTATTTTGTTTATCGTAGAAGAAACTGAAGACTTATTATTAAAACTATTACAGAAAGAAAACTAAAATAAAGCTTGAATGAGAATTAATGAAAGGTTGATGTTGTTCGACCGATGCTCTCTTTCGGCGAGTCGACGGTCCAGTCGCACGGAAAATGCCCGAAGACCGAGGCCCAACGGTCTGTCGAATTGACGCGACGGACTTACGCGCGTTGCCCGGAGAGTTCCATTGGACTGGACAAAGGAAAAGCAAAACCGCGTTTCTGTAAAGCATAGAAAAGACCGTTTACGATCGAATGCTCTCCGATATTGTGTTCTCGCTTTCCAGGAAATGTAATTCCTCGAATGGATATCCGGCAGAACAACTGCAGCGACTATAAATATTTCGGGAACGTCTCCACCACGGAGAGATCGGCTTCGGGCTGTTTTCAAAGCAAAATAAATTGTCGCCGCAAATCGAAACTATTCTCGACGTAAACTGATGCGCCGCGCACTCGGAAACTTGCACGTTTCACTTGCTCAAACGAGAACGAACAACCTGGTGAATCGGTTAAACGTGAGTAGATTCGCAGATGAAATAAAATCTTATGTCTCACGTGGGGTAGGATAATGGAATATCCGAAATAAGACGCCCTGAGCGATGCACGCATCATCTCGATGGCCAGCGACATCAGATTAGGATTCGCACACGAAATTTTGGAATTTGTCCAAACTTTGAAGCATCATTTTGCACTTCCGTCGCGAGCTGTTTTACATATGGTCGTCCTGTACGAGTATTTGACTTTTTTTCTTGGCTGTCTATCCGCACCTGCCTCTTGCGATTCCCTGATCGCAGATACGAAGCAGCAACTATGAACTCGAAACTGAAACATCATAGTTTCATAGCGAGTACGCGGTAGCAAATTTCATAATGAATATTAAACGATAAAGCTCAGAAACATCTGCGCCAACCGGAACATCCGTCGTGCTTCTTGATACGCGACAGACACGTAATTTCCATAACCGTCTCGCGCGTTTCAGTACTCAGTCAAAGACAATCGTTGATCCGTTGCTGATTTCGAAGGAAAGCTCCAGCATCGCGAATTCGCTTCGCATCTAAATAGGGAAGATCGAGCAGCGTTATAGAGTTCCACGAAATTGGAACGTCCGAAACTTTGACAAATTCACCAGGCCAAGTTTTTGAACCATTTGCATAAGGATTCGAGAGTCCCAGCGATCGCCTTCCTCGCAGTGACTGGCTCGAGTTGAAGTTTGATGCTGACGCTGGCTTTGTCTTTGACAGATTTCACCAAATGAAACGGCATCGCGGTGGCACGTAAGCAGAACTTCAAGGACGACTCCCTGCTCCCTCGCACTTGGCGCTGCTGATAAGGACACTGCGCTTGGCCTTCGTATCTCCACGTGCGACGAGGGAGAGAGACATCACGTGAGTTCCTAAACTATTTTGAAATTTCTCCACGTATTTTATAGTTGAGGAAAGAGCTGGGCATCTCGTCTTGTCTCACGAGAGGAGTTTACGAGGACGATCGAAAAACCGGAACCTCGTAAAGTGCGTTACGATCTAGGAAATCCTCTGCGCCCTGATGTGCCACAAGCTTTGCCGTTAGGCGACGAAAGAGACTTTCGAGGACTTGGAAGACTTACTTGTTTCACGTAGGTAGTTACCGCAGAAACTTCGTGACACGCGAACCCTCGTAAAAGCTTTTCTCACGCAGGGAATACTTTTATAGAGTTCTTTAATTCTGCAATAAAGATACATTCTTAGGCTGCTCGTTATATCTGTTGAAGGCAAGTCCCGGGCTATAGATCAATCTTGATCTAATAATTTTATCGTGTCTTGCAATGACAGCTGTAGTTCCGCGTGGTGCGAAGAAGATAACTGCGCGAAGGGTACAGCGAGGAGAGGAGTGGAGGTGGGGAAGAAGGTCGAGCGATAAGTTCACAGAGTATAGAGAAGCCTGTATACGCGAGGCTATTCTCATTAGACGTAGAAGGGTAGTTTATATTTTCGCCAGCGTAGGCCGAAATGTTGAAAAGGTGGAGCAGGGCGGAAGGGTGCGGGGAGGAAACGGCGAAGAGTGGCTGCAGGTAGCAGAGGATGGCAGCAGCAAATACCAGAAGAGGGGAAACAAATGTTCGGAGGGTTGCTTGGTGAAGGTTCGCGTACGTATATGTATGCATCAGGAGGTGTTTGGGTCACTGGCATGTAGGTTAATTGCGAGCGAACTGTATATTTGGCAGGCTTTGTGTGCCAATGTGCGCGTCAAGGATAGTGGCGTTGCGGTAGCGAGCACGTGCAATTCCTTCTTGCACGTGTAGAATGATGATTGGACGTCCAGCTAGTTAGCCGCCTTCGCCACGCGATGCCGCGAGTCTTCTGTACATCGACCGTGTCTCCCGTCACATTCCGAGAGCCTCGTCGCTTCTCCGAGATCCGAGGCAACCGAATGGAGCAAAGCGAGCGTCAAATATCGCCTGATCTAGTCGAAACTATTCGCACGTTGTTCGGCGTTAAACGAAGATCGTTTAGGCTTCGGCGCGGCTCAAAAGTGCGGCGACGCTAACCTTCCCGGTGAAATTGCGGGCTCTTGGTTTCGGCATTTCGAGGAGCCTCACTGGAACCTACATTATGCCGGGGTAGGTTAATTATATGTAGATTGGTTCTCCGTTACTCCAGGCAACTGGGCCCCGTTACTTGCTAAGTATATGTGTAAGAAGGAGCAGCGGAGGAAGTGCGCGACCTGCTCGACAACTTAAAGCCAGTAGAGATAGTGCCTTCGTTTCGCGAAGCTTTCTATCAATTTTTCTGAAAAACTTGCTCGTCCAAAGTGATTTACAGTAAACTCTAGAGTTGCCGAGGAAGGGGGTGGGCGGAGGAGTGCTGGCTGACATGGAACTTTCTTACTTTTTCGATCTTAGTCGAAACGACGAGACGCCACCAAGGACGTTATGCCCCGTTATGGGGATGAAATTTTGTAGCCTGTCTGATACTCACTTTCCGAACAAAATGATATTTCTTAGAGAGTTCAGTGACGGTGTTCACCCCCATTCGAAAATCCCGACTTGGTTCCTCCTTCGACCCGCCCGATACGATAGGCAGAACGCGATCTACAGAGTTGCCAACCTGCCAACCTGCCAACCTGCCAACCTGCCATCTTGATTTATAAGGACTGTTTCGTGTGGGTGCGTCAAGGACTGCGATCGCTTCTTTTCAACGTACACTCGTGAATTGAATTATTGAGCTCACTCGGTCGGAGCTAATAGGTCACCTGGTAGAAGGGAACGTTTCAAGTGAGCAGAACGATAAAACCGACCTTCGATATTTTACTTCTTCGGTGAGAGCCGTTCGTGTCGGTCCGCATCTATACTCGTAAATAGTGTAATTACGAGTCGATCGATCCGGTCGATCGGGTTATTCCAACGTGTTTGATTCGTCCCGTTTCGCCTTGTCGATATCTAAATACATACATCATAATTTAATATTATAAATCACAGGATCATTTAGTCACTACGCAGCCTCGACCTTTTCTTAGTCCTTTAAATTCGACTCTTTGTATCGATCGCAAAAATCGTTGAGCACATGAATCTTCGAGCAGAGCAAGCAATCTATTATGTTCGGTCACGTTTCGTTTGACATATTTCATCGTCCCAGCCAAAGATAGAATATACCTTATGAATGTCAGTCTTCGTTGGCTTCTGACATGTATCGACTACAAAGCGCAGTCGAACGTAGAAACGGAAGGAAAGTAAATATAGGTCCGCCGGAATAGGTTCGATCCGGCGTTCGGTTATTTCAGGACAGGAGCCTGCCCTTCCATCCCTTCCATCCCTTCCATCCCTTCCATCCCTTCCATCCCTTCCATCCCTTTGGCTTCGATCTCATCGCTTCGTCCCAACCGCGACGCTCGCTCCTTCCACCCGAATGTCGGAGCGTCGATTATTATTTATTCGTCCTCCTGGTAGTGTCACGCGTGTCGGGAAGGAACGATCCCTCTTCCCGTTATCCCGCCTCCCTTCTCATCGCGATGACAAAGTCCGTTATCAAGACCCTTAACTTCTTTAATTTCTTCCTTCGATCGTTCGTCTCTTCGTTTCTACCTACGTCTGGTGCATTCGATATTTCGTTCCCCTTGTCATCTCAAATTGTTAGTTTTCACAGAGAAAGAACGCACCTCAACGGAACCCCTAAAACGCAGGAACCCGTCTTCCCGTCTATCGTTTAGCCAAGTTTCTTTGAGGAAGGTAAAGGCAGACTGCAAGTTCACCAAAAAGACACAAAGGGATTCTCAATGGACTCGGTCGCCGCGACGTTCCCCCGAGCAAAGCCCGGAATCCGCAAAGACTGGGAAACCTGATCCTGATAGACTCTAATCGAAAAACACATAATACCGTACTGTCCTCGAGCCTCCCAGACGTTTCCTACGTGGATTCGAGGCTATCCTAATCCGGCAACGTAACATCGGGCTCAAGTATCATGTATAAATGTACCTTTGAATAACGAGAACGATAAGGCTCAGTCGTGAGAGCAGTCTTGCGTAATTCTCGAATACAAATGGTAACTGGCAATTACTTCCGGAATTCTTGAATCGAGACTAACGCCAGCGAGAGCCAAGTTTTCTCGGCATAACCGGAAAGAAGTTAGTATGTTACTAGGAGGTGCAGGTGCAAGCGCAAGTGCAGCCTTGTACCACAGAGAGCAGAGCTAACAATAAGATTTAGCGTGCGCGCTTAGCAGCAGCAGCACCTGCGACATCACGCTCCACGAGTGAACTCTTTGCACGGGCAAAGTAATGCTGAGTGTGTGCGTGTGCGGGGCCTTACTTCGTAATCGAGTCAAAGAACAAGTATATTCAAAACTTCAATATCAATATAACTTTTGAGCAAGACGAAATAATTGCGACTGTTTGCTTACGAGCGCCCACAGCTCTCCGGCCCGTACATTTGAACTATAATTTAGTTTGGCCTATATAGTAGGCTGGGCACACATGGGGATCCTGGGACTGAGACGTGACATACCTATAACGCATCCACTGGATAAGAGGTGATTGATCGAAAGCAATCCTCTCGTCTTGTGTTGATCCGCCGAAGCTATGATTACGGGACATTGCTTCTGAATCAAGTCTCTTCGAAGTTTGCCAAGATAAAGGTCCGCTCGATCTTTTTAGCGAGCGCCACTTGATCTCGGGATGAATTTGCGAAAATTGAAGAGATGACAAGATCCTCGTATCGCCACCTACACACGCGGACTGTTTGATCCTGGGTTCTGGGGGTTCTGAGGATTCTGGGGCCTAAGACAAAGAGAATTGGCGATTACGCCATCTGTAAGAAGATTCTTTATCCCTTAACGGATTGAATGTTAATATCCTTGAATTATTTTCTCGGGAAAGATGTAGAGGAGAAAATGAGATGCCAACTTCGCGATTTGCCAGAAGCAAAAAGAATTTCCGACTAAAGATAAGAAGATTCAACGGATGAGAAAGGATGAGCCTTTGCTCGAGCTGCTTCCTCGCTAGATTGGATATTGATTCCTCTAAACATTAATTACGCTCATTGACAATATCCCACTCTGGTGGCGAACACTAACTAAAAAAAGTTATTGCCCAATTGGACTTTCGAAATACGCACGGACGGAAAATGGACTTTGGCAATTGACCGATGACCTGGGCCATTGCGCCGATCAAGCTTTGACATCGAGACTCGAATATCTGTTGCGGTGACACATTCTTAGCGTTAAGCTTGGCAACCTAAGGAAGAGCGGTTGAATGCAGCGTCCTCGTTAGGTTAATTGATTACTACCAGTCAAGGTACAAGACACAGATCTCCTACAGCCGTGGCTACGCGCACGCGATATCGCTTACCAATAACAATTACTTGAAGTAAGGTTAGTCATAATTAATCAGTCTTAAATTATGATTAGATAATCGAAGAACGGAGGACCTTCCGTACGAGCCCTTCGACCCCTTCCGCAAGTCAGCTAGCAGGGGGACTGTTCTGTCGGCCCTTTTCGTGGACCAACCTAAATGGAAGGTAGATTTTAACCGGAAGTCTTGACTGATGAAGCGGAAACTCGTTATTACACAGAATGGGGTTTGCAAAGGAAGTATCGCGTGCTCAAATTAATTCGACGCCCCGAGGGCCCGACGCGCGCGCGCCTTCTCTCTCTCTCTCTCTCTCTCCTGCCCCCTAGGTCTAGGTAACGCGAGGCAACCAGTCACTAGGTTAATGCTCCACGGCCTACCGAGGCCGCAGGATCGCCCTTGACTCACCCTGCAAATAGATTAACGCTTCGAACCTCCGCGATAGTCTGAGAATATTTACAAGACTCTCGATACTACGCGAACGTCCAATCGTCCAAAGTGAAATATCAAAAGGTCCGACTCCTAAAAGTGTCCTGGCCAATACTTAGCAAATGTAACGGCGCAGGAAGCCATCGTCTTCCGGAGCCACAGCGACTATACGCAGAGACGCTGCTCGCCGTAGGTCGCCCAGGGCTGAACGATACGAGGTGAACTCAGGGTACGACGATACGTTATGCAGCCGATAGGTAGGTGGGAAATAGACGGAGAGTCGTTTCCCGTATTCCGAGCGGTCGCGCAATTTCAACGATTCCCTTGGGAGTCGCAGGATTGTTTTACTGCTCGTTCTATCACGAATAATTCTGTATAAACACTGGCGTACCGATCCACAGCGCTGGTAACTCGTACGTAGAACACGTGTAGACGATGCAACGGAGGGTCGAGGGGGAGCCAGTCAATTCCACGAGGCACAAATATTATTTGTGCTTCTTATCTTTTATCGTGGACAATGTTATTTATATTGTACAAGTGGAGAGAAAATATATGGCAAGGAGGAGGAAATCGTGTCGATTTATAGGCGTACGAGACAAGTATCGTCGTGAGGGCATGATGCATTAGAGTCCCTAATTGATCAATGGATCATCTTGAGGAGGCAACCCTTTAGCATCGAGCGATCAACCCTTACACCGCATAACGGCAACTATCCCGAAAGGTATGCGTCATCCCGAAAATCTGGCTGGTGCGAACAATATGAAACTAAAATTGCAGAACAGTCCGAGAGAATGTTCACTGGAGGAATTTCATAATCGAAGGTCCCCTCGGCCCTTCGGAGTCTTTTGTCTTTGGACAATTGTCATAAAATTGTGTGACGTTACCGCTACGAGGTAGGAGCTGCAGCCCGGTGCCAACGGTTAACCGTTAATTCAGCTGGACCAAAAGACTTTGCGAATATGCCCGCGCGTAACCCCTCGGGATTACTCACAAAGCCACGTTTCTCGTCGAAGCTAACTTTAATAAAGTGCGAAATTTAATATGGTATTATCGTCGTACTTTGCGTTTTTCGTACATTCTGCCAAAATAAAGGATCGATATCAAGTTTGACAAGTTTCACGATAGACACGCTTCGTAAGGGGTTCCAAACCGATTCCCTTTATGCTGGGAGGCTCAAATCTATCTGGCCCCCTTCGCCCCCTTCGCCCCCTTCGCCACGTCTCCGGATAATTCTCTTAAATCGGCAAATGCCTCCCCTTTGTTGTTGGGATTTTTTGGTAACTCGCTCGACGATGGAGAACGAGCGGCTTTGTGCCCGAAAGGTGGAAGCGGACAAACAAAGTGCGGGGAAGATGACGAAAATATTTCTTATCGATTCTCGAATGTTCAAGAACTTTTTCGGGTGTTGAGGCTTTTAGCGAATGAATCCCGTCGACTTTTTTGCTTTACCGATTTTCGTACTCTGTACCGAAGGCTTTGTGACAGCTCTCTCCCCCGCCCCCCCCCGTTCCCCCTTACTCTGACCGTTTTAAGCAAAAGAAAACACAAAACCCCATATTACTTGGAAGGACGGTGGGAGGGTGTGGAGGTTCAGTGAAGGAATTGAAATGACAGCTGGATTTCTTGAAAATTTATCTATACTAAAACTCAATTCAGAAAGTCATTGTTTCTTCGGAGAACAACGAGATATAACGTTTTTGATTTTCAGTCCAATTACTAATCATATCCGTTGAAAGACGACGGAGTTAAGATTATCGTATTAAATTACCTGCCATCTTGAAACTCAAGGAGTCTCGCCTTTATCCTGCGAACTTTTATTTCGCTCATCGCGACAACGCCGTGTCGACTTATCCCGTAAATCTCAAATGGATTTAATTATTTAAACAGTTATTCTACCGAAAGACTTATGGATTATTAACAACTGTTCGTCCAACTTTCTTCCCGACGCTTATAACTTTTCAAAAACACTGAGAAAGTTTACACCCAGCGTGCATTATCTTGCACGACAGTTTTGAGCATCTTCAATTAACAGCGGTAGGTTCGACTCGGTGGAAACGAGTCGTGCAGGAAATATTGTTAAAGGCAAATTTCGATTCGCACCTCGTTGGAGAGTAACGGTTTGTGCAAAAGTATAATAGAATATTTGAAGGATCCTAGGTAAATCGAGAAAATCCTCTTTAGGGTTTCCTAGATGAACGAGAAGCTTAACGGAGCTTCGTTGATTCGTGGGCGTCGCTCATTGTCAGTTTCATTTCAGGAAAATCATCCTTCGGCCTCATTTCATGGAGTCTCAACGGCGGATTCGTCATTCACGGAAAGTGAGTTACGTTAAAACGCAATGCTAAAAAAATTTCTAAAAAAATTTGCCCGATCGAATGCTCGGAATTCAAAAGCGAACTTTGACCTGGCGTTCACGATAACGAAATTCAAGTTTATTATAAGATCAAGTTCGAATTGGAAGGATCATTTGCTGCCACGAGACTGAATACATTTCAGGATAATTTCCGAGGATTCTCTCGAATCCCACAGCTGTTCCGGGCCCCTCTAAGGCGACATCCTTTCACCCTTAATAATCCAAAGGCGATTGGGTTTTTTTTTCCACTATACATATATACACATCTTCACTTGTGCATAATGGACGAGTTCACCACACATATTATGTAGATGGCATCTTGATGTCTCACTCGCACACAGATACACCGAGCCTTGTATTTCCAATAGCCGCCATTACAAGTCCTCTCGTCGCGTCAAAGAGACTACTGGAGACACAACAGCAGTGGTGTACTTTGCCATCAAGATGGGATACATAACGGGCTATAGGTAGGTGTGTGTGTGTGTGTGTGTGTGTGTGTGTGTGTGTGTGTGTGTGTGTGTATTACGTAACAAGGAGAGTACCAAAATATAAATTACAATTCCACGTCTAACGAGGTCAGCTAATAATAGTTTACCCGTGCTAACGTGATTGTGAATTTCTTTAAAAATTGCAAATAAAACAATGATTACTGCCAACAATGCGGATTCTTATTGTTAAGCTTGGTATAATTTGATGCGACCGATTTGATAAATCGATTTTTGTTCGGTCAATAGAGCACCCGACACGAAAAGCGAGTTTCAATAGGAATTACATTGCGGATAATGTACATAACCTAATTACCAGGCTGGCGGAGATGCATGCCAAAGGCTGCAAAGGGTGGAAGAGGGAGATTTTGAGGGTGATGCGCCTGCAGTGCCTGCAATTTGATGCACCGTTGAACTCGCACACACCCACAGATATTCCTTTAACGTTGCGAAAACCAGTTTGCTCGATGCAGGCCGAACCGACACATCGAATTAATGGTTCGTCTCGAAGGAGAAGCCTCTTATAATTTTTTTTAATCTTTCTTATCTCCTTTAATTATTTTCCGCGGATGAAAAACCTGTTCAGCGAATCACAGTCTGCTCGCAATGGTTCGTTATAACTGATAGGAATGTAGTAAAGATAGGAAGCACAAGGAGACCCCATCCCACACAGTGGCACGATAAAATATAGCTGCGGGTGCTCTGACATCACTATGCTAATTAGAACAGACAGCTTAAAGCTCGACAGCAATATTAACGGGATCGGATAATGTTCGTAGACGATGCGTCCTACAAAACACGTATGTGTGACATTTCGCTCTGTCTGGTATATATTGTGTGAAACCAGGTTACGATACACGAGATATGCACGCACAGCCTTCTCCACATTTATGTATGTATTGTACGTGTGGAGTTTCAGCACCAAACGAGCAGCACGCTATCTTAGTCAAAGAGACTATTGTCACGCACTAATCTCATTTCAAAATTAAACAGATGAAATGGCGGATGTAGATGAAAATTACACGTGTTGTTTGGAGAGCCTAATGAAACCCACAGAATTACAGATTCATGACAGATCGTGCGAAAAGCTTCGCAAAGGAAAAGAAGAAGATTCTCTGCCGAAGGAAAAAAAAACGTAATGGAACGAGGGTAGTAGTGGGTAAAGTTAAAGAGACAGCTTGCATCGTCGTTATATCAATAGGCAGGACTTACGGATTTTGGGAATTTTTACTGACAGCATAAGTCAAGGCTACTGTACGCCTTCTGTGCACACTCTTGTCGCGTATTTCGTATTAAAATATTTAAGACCGCCTCACTGCGACGAGAATTCTTAGCTTTGTGCAGTGGGAAGCACTTAAACATTAAAATACAGCTCCCTTGTGTAGAGTATCCTTGAGTAAGTATTAAAATCATACACTACACAATACTGATACACAGCACGAATAAATATTGGAAAATATACGGAGTAGATAAAAATTGAATTGAAATTGTAGAATGTCGAAAATAAGTTACGCTCAAATTGAAATATTAATAAATTAAGTGTTTGAAATATTGAAATAATATAATAATGAGTTAGATATTAACACTTAGAAATCAGAAATCATGGCCAAAAATTGTATAGAAGTATTGGAAGTTGGGGCCTGGAGCCCCTTTGGGTTATCTACGGCCATAGTCTTTCGTGTAGATAATCTAATCAGACTGTCATATTCAATTTGAGATTTTGATTTAACCACAATTTTATATTTTTAATAAATTTCGAAAGTTCGTCAAGATCCAATAACATTTAGTAACATTTGAAAAGCACTCAGGTATCACTACCGGGCTTCTGTACGAATTATTGCATCTTCTTACATCCGAATAAGTATCTAGCATTCGATAAACAGAGAAACTATGTTGTCAGCACCTATAACAGGTGCGTTTGAAAATGAACCATATTGTTTACGTTTGCAATCGGGCCAAGAGAAAATCAAATTTTTCTTGTTATTTAAAGATGCTTTAATAAAATAAAAAACAAATTGCGAAAGAAAATGGAGCTAATTGAGAGCAATCAATTCATTATGAAAATCATATGAGAATCTGCTTGGTTATTTGGAATAGCAATAAAAAAGATATTTTAGTGTTTAAATGAATATTTTTAAAATCATTGTATAAGAGCAATTAGGAAAACATAAAGAGCATTTAAGGAGCAATTTTTTAGGAATAAACATTTAAATTTTTATCTTTTGACCCTAACTTTCCGACAGTCATGAACATATTGAGTTCTTTGTGAAAGTAATTCTATCCATTCTGAATAGATGGAGGCGCAGTAGCTGACCTTGTCGGTAACCCTGTCAGCAAAGGTGAACGTGAGAACTTTGAGATTGGAAGGGGTTTGGTGATGAACAAGGGAAGATAGGCTACAGAGATGAATAGGGATACGCACAACGCTATGGTTTTAGGCGATACCAAAAATATGGCGCTGAATCATAGCGGCGAGTCTGCAAGTACGATTTTGTGATCATCGCCTCCGTCGACAAAGCATATCCCGT
>JARQTH010000304.1:293851-336762 GCA_030142595.1 Trachelus iudaicus
TGTTTAGTTGAGGTCGAGGTGCTCGAATCTGCCGTGGGGAGATAGTCTCGACGTACAGAGTTGTCCGGCAAAGGAGACGACCCGACGGAGACGTCTCCAAGGACCGGCAGAATTTGGATTAAAGGAACGACTTGAGGGAGATGGAAGAGTTAACGGCTATAAGGATCCCGACCAATCAGATGATCAGAATGATTAGTTCTAGAATTTGGCTACTGTCAAAACAGTCTGTCTCGGGGCACCGATTGAGGTGTCACGAGCTACCTCACGCTCACGTGCTATCTGTTGATAGTTTTTCCTAGCCATGCTTCGATACGGTATACCAAGTTCTCGCTAGTGTACTTCTCGCGTTGCTCTCGCGACATCCAAGCAATTCCGTGGATTTTCTGTGAGCGTTCCGGAAGTGCAGTGCTGTGCCCTAGTGAAATGCCCACCTGAGTGTCTCCTAGATGCAGTTCTCGGAATTCACGGATCATCTGTACCAGCTCCGGTGAGTGCTTCCAATTTATTAATTGGTCGAGGGATTCCGATTGTACAGCTCCGATTCGTTCCGTCACAGTTTTTCTTTAAATTTAAGATAAGTATGTAGCAAGTACAGCGTGAAGACGCAGTATTTTTGAGATTTTAAACAAAGTATCGCTTCCACAACTTTCCAATTAGTCCCATTCGAAAGAGTATATTTTCTAGTAGTAAAATGAAAAAAAGAAGATGAAATAGGAGTTCCTCACGAAGGATCGAACCCGTAATCGGCAGCGTTGTATCTCGGCAGGCTACCGACTCAGCCACGACGTTCGTTTAATAGTAGATTAAATGTATTTAAAAATTTTTATCTATGATATCTCAAAATTACTTTGAACTTTTCTCAGTCGTTTCATTTACCAACGAATTTCGCCGTTCATCTTTTAATGTTCATTTTCGACATGATGAGAGGTAAAGAGTGAAAACCAATATTTCTATGTATTTTTTATAACTTTGATATTTATTTGAATATACACATTTGTTTGCGCATTACGTCCATACAAAAATTCAGGGTTCGATTGAACGGAAGACCTTGCTGTCCGCTTGCTTGTCGAGAACGATTTGTGAGGGGTGGCAACTTTTTCCCCACCACCATCCTTGTCACTCTGACTGCAATATCGGCTGGAACGATGAACACGACCCGCGCGGCTACGCGGAAACTTTAACATCGACACAGGCGATGATCACGAAATCGTACTCCTGGACTCGCCGCAACGATTTAGTGTCATGGCTTTTGGTATCACCTAAAACCGTAGCATTGTGCATCTCCCTACTCATCCTACTCATCTCTGAGGTAACTACTTAAACGAGGTATGGTAATACCATGGCTAATGCTACAAGGCGTCATCTGGGCATTAGACCAGTAAGCTTATCCGATTCTGTTACGAAATCATTCCCGTTTTATCTTACATTCCCTATTATTTTGCGAAACGTCAGAATTAGTAATGACTGCAAATAAATGCATTAGATAAGTACTGTCACAACATACGCTGATAATAACTGAATAGTTCTAAATTAAATTTATTCAGTTATGTTATGTTAGAGAAAATTGTATAAGAAACTATAGTGTCCAGATAGATTTGGAGCTGCCAAAATGAGAGGGATATTAATTTTCGATCATTTGAATGACGTGCTGTTTACAAAATGCAACAAGAAATTTACTAAACACATTCAGAAGCTTGCAAAGATTCAAGGATTAGTAGTAGAAGGAAAGGTATGTGTTTACATAATCCAAGTATAAAATGTTGAGAAAATATTAGTCTCGCTTTTTTAAAATATATTTTATTTTATTTATTTTTAATAGATGGATGCTGAATGTGACCAGACACCAAGTCCAAATATTATAATACAATTGTTTTCCCCAATTGTAACATCACAGAATATTATGGCTTCTCAGTTTGGCAATTCATATACATCAGTACGTTGTCAAGATGGTACCAATATGGTATTTGATGAGTTCATGGGATATGCATTTATGTATATTGCTATGGAGGATGTAGCACTTATGAAAAGAACTCTAGGGGTCTGTGTATCAATTGTTAGGCATCTCTGTGGACCAGACGTAACTATGTAAGTTAAGATAACTAGTTAAAACAGCAAATTTTAAACTGATTTGCTTTCCAGATTAAAATCCAGTAAACAAAAGGTATCATTGGTATCTTCATTATTAGATGCTTGGATTCATTTGAGGAGTTCTGAGCAAAGTGTCTTAATGGAAGCAGTAGAACAGCTATCAGTTAATGCTGATCTAGCTTCTACGACATTAAAAGTTCTTCACGATGCCTCAGACAAATTAAAGACGCAATCTGAATTTTCGAATGTGCATGTACTGATTTTAGTAGAACACAAATTTTTATCTTTATATTCAAGTAAAAATGCACAAGATCTGAGCGCATCAGATATTTTATTGATGGTATTAATGTGTTGGGTTGCCAATAGAAAAGGAAAAGGCACTCAAACTGACACATTCAAAAATAATGCTGATGAAGAGGATGATGATTTTCTTTTACCACAAAGCAGTCCTTCGGGAAAGGAAGAAGAAAGGCATTCCTTTACTGCTACAACAAAGTTAGCTAATCCTACCTCAGAGGACATTACTAAACTATTCGGTAAATATTACAGAATCGAAGCGAGCAAACTTCTAGATTAATATTGACGAATATAATTGCATTTCAGGTGATTCTAGAGACTCTTCTGTGAGCGAAGGTCTATATTCATTTGCTGAAGATGGTCTTTATAGCCAACTGGTCCTTCTCGGATCTGAACGTGGCTATACAGCCAATGCAATACATATTTCTGAATTATCAGAAGGTATAAACCTAGTAACTATAGTAGAAGTGACGAACTTGGCCACATCATCTGGACTCTATGACAGTTTTCATCATTTGAATATCATAAATGGTTTACAACTTCAGAGAGACTTAGACGAATTGAGGCCAGCATTTGATAATTTAGATGGAGCACTAAGAAAAGCTTTAGATGGGATAAAAAAGAATAGAGCACATGTCAGTAACGACGTAGACATGTGCCAAAGAAGATTACAAGTGAAATGGGAATTTGTGCGTAAGAAATACATGGATCTGTTAAAATCAAGAGACCCGGAATCAATTCTTCAAATCGAATCCAATACGTCAGGCTTTATCGAGACTATGAAGGAGCTATTTCGACTAACTTGTTTTGATAAAAATTTTTTGAAACAAGGTACAGACGTGATAGTCACTGTAAGCAGACTGGTGCGACAAAAACTTAATGACTTCAGTGATTTCCTTAAAGTCAAGGCTCTCAAGAACTTCACTCTTGGATCATATCCTTTAATAATATATGTGTATCATGCATTATGATGATTTGAAAGTATTTATGTTCTCTCGTAGCCTTGGATGTTCCACACGTTATACATGTTTGAAATATTAAATATGCTGCACTCTGAAACTGTGTGTAACATTCATAATAACGACTGTCTTTGCTTGCTATATTTTATTTTACTGCTTACTGAATATCTGTCCTTAATGTCATGTTATGTACGAGAACTTCCCTAACGATCAACAAATATTTGGAAGAATTTCCGGGCCTTGTGCACTTCATATATATTGACAGAACAACGCACAGGCTAACAACACCAACGTTAGATTTTACCAATCCAGAAACTTTAGCCCTCACCACAAAAAAGGTAAGGAAACAGCAGCCGTATGTATAATATATGTAATTAATTTATCAATATTATTTCCAGATTTGGGCAATGGTCGAAAATAGTAGATCACATTTGCAAGAAGGGCATTTGGCAGTTATGTGGAAAGATACGACATTTAATTATTCATACTTTTTATGGTTCGAGGATAGTTCGGTGTGTATGAGAAAATTGATTTGTGTAAAGATGTTTCATAATAATAAGTTACAATTTTAATGATCATTGTTTTAAAGGGTTCACCGCTTAAATCCAAGGCCTATTTGAATCACATAATGAAAACCTTTCCCATACCTGGAATACTTTGCGGAGATTATTATAGGTTTGTAAATATTTGATTTAACTTTTTAATGTATCGTACAGGTATCAACGAGCTTACAGCGTGTATGTTAATAAAATAATGTATTTCTTTTCGCAGAAAACTCGTGGAGGCATGTTTTCCAAAGCTCTCTCCAAATAAAATACGAGTGTACGAACTGTATTGTGTGCATCTAGGTTTAGCGACGTCCTCATGCGTCCTAGAACATTCAAGAAGACTTGCAGCTACAATTTGGGAGGTTACAGGATTACCTAATAATCCAGCAGACATTCTTTAATCAAATTGTCTCCACCCAATATTTCGTGTTCCATTAATGTAATTTTTATGAGTGCAACGGTGTCAGCCTTGGCAATGAGATTGTTCATACGGTAATATAATTAGGTGCGACGTTTATTTACGCATTTCATAACTCCTGTATCCTTGCAGTATTTATAAACTACCATTAAAAAAAAGGTCGTATCCTTCCGTAAACATGTACAGCATATCGAACCCTGCTTATCTACTTCTTTGTGTATCCAGCTTTTTAATATGTTTCCAGATACGTATGCCGTAGATAGAAATTGTAAAACATGAAAAGTTATCAACTCCAATAAGTCACGGATAACGAGTCACTAAACCTATTAGCAAAATAAACACTTCATGTTTTGTAATCACAGTTCATTGAACAACGCTACGGAAGTCAAATGATTAAATTACTAGATAATAATGGAAAAATGTTACAAGTAGTTGTAAATATAACATAACTCTTGGTAAATATGGTTATAAGAATATTGTATTCAGAATCGCAAAATCATGGTTCGAAATAAATATAAGAATGAAAAAACTTTAGATGTAAATAGGTACTCCAATATCACGATATAAGCACAGATGCTTATTTATATCGGTATTGACTTAATTGCTATTTTTCACTTATCTCTCACTGATTTTTCTGAATTAAGTCATTAATGTCTGATAAAAAAATACGTAGTGTTTCATAAAATATAAATAGACTGACAATGAGTGAAACGTGATCATTTATAGATGTTCACGATTTCAAATTTGAAATCGAATATTAATCATTAGGTATTACCCAAAAATTTGCGCAGATCACCATACTCTAACTTAACTGCGTATAGCCTCAATGATTACGTTAATAGATACAAATTGTGGGGGATGTAGACTGAATTCCTCAGCGGACATTATTTGTAATATCAATGAGACTGTTAAAACAATTAAGATAGATTATTAAAAGTACACGGAAGTCGAGTGGCATAACTTAATATATTCTTGATTGAGGAGTATTTACATTGAATAGAGTTAAGAATTAAAAGCCGGTGTGCAAAAAAATTAAACACGCTTTATTGCATGCAGCATGACCGGAAAGTTTGGAACAGTTTTAAGTATTTCCTTACGATTTTGGTGACGACTTAGAGATAACTTCGCGTAAATGACAACCAAAGATAATCCTAAAATTATCAATATTCTGATGAATCAGTTGATCCGCGAGAAGTATCAGCATTCTTTCTTGTTGCCTGACTGTAAGAGATCGTCCCTATAGGAAGGGTTTGCACAGAGTTAGGTTCGTTGTGCTCTTGTTCCAGAGTCTGTGAGTTTCCAGATTTTTCCAGAACAACTTTCGGTAAGGTTGTACGTCTCGGTTTTTTTGTTCCTGGATTTGATTCATAATTGCCTCGACCTTTACCTCTAGCAATACTGAGTTCATTCGTATCGATCTTGGACACTGGTCGTGCGACACCAGGAACTGCCGTAGCCGTCGCACGTCTAGTCCTATTTGATACAGAATCAGCAATTTCCATTTGCATTTCATTCACGATATTTGCAAATGGGTCATGGCTTGTACTACTTTGTATATCTTTTCCAGTTGCCATATTTTTTGCCCGTTCTCTGTCTTGATTTGTATTTTTAACATTTACGCCTATTGAATTTTTTTGTTTTCCAATAGCTATCGGTTGGCCCTGCGGCAAAGGATAGACAAATTATAATATATTGTTAGTCTGTATAAGGTAAATGTGAACGATGCACAGTTTTGATAAACGTACCACGAAGGTCGTCGGATCTTTGGTCGGTCGCAAGTCATTATGCAACATAGCGGTGGTGGTATTCCTTAAAACAGGATCTTCGTTCTTTTTACATCTAATGTATCCATCATCATCCCATTCTTTTCCTGCGGGAAAATTAGTCTCAATAGGCAATGCATTGTCATTTAGCTCCATTTTGCTTGGAGCATTCCAGGTAAGTATCTTGGCCTGCAGATCACGAACTTGTTTTTCCAAATCCGCAACTTCTCGATCAGACTCGCATACTTTTGGTATTAGCGCGTTTAAATGCCGCTCTGCAGCTTTTTGAATGGCGGTTACTAGCTCGACACCTGGTGTTTTTAAGAGGTCCAAACTGAAAATATATCTTCGATAATATATTAAAGAAGTTAATTGACATTGACTGTTTTAAGAAAATTAATAGTGAATCTTAATTCTGTTAGTAATAAAGATACACACTTTAAAGAATCAACAACTTTACTAAAAGCGTCAGGTTCCTCTGATCGTTTCTTTAATGGAATAGGCTTATAATCTGAACCATCATGACGGGATGCATCGGCTCCTAAATTATTTATTCTCATCGGTACTGGTTCAAATACCCTGTAATATTTCATGTTCTGTACTGATAAATCCAATAATGATATATCCTTTGAGCTTACCCTCGTTTGTGATGCAAGAAAACATGTCTGAACTTATGAGTGCCACCCATATTAGATACTGAGGTATTCAGAAAGCAAGCCACAAAGTTTTCCTCTGTCGAAGCTGTTCCACTGGTAAAATGAGAGGCAAACTGCTTATGTAGCACCTTGTCTCTCAACGTAGGTACAAGAGAGCTGTTTTGTCTGAATCGAAACCATCCTACAACCTGCTTACTTTTGTCACGAACAAAGTCTTTCAGTTTCTCCTTGTTTATTTTACCAGTAGAATCATATAGCAAATCTGATGACGGACATGTGACAACTGTATCAACATCTAAAAGTTTATAAATGAATTTAACAGTTATCCATACTTATTTGCAAAACGATGTAAAACTCCTAATGCATACCTACCAATGTGTATCCTCACATATTCAACTTGCTTGTCAGAATCGGTAACTTTCTTGGTAAGAAATACAAGTGCTTCACCCAGGAGAAAGCCCATCTACACATCATAAGTAAAAGATGCTTTTAAACTTATTGACACAGTGTAAATATATGAAGGTTAGAGTCGAACGTCATAACAATTGAAGACAGCATATGCCTTCAAGCATATGTATGTAATCATTATCTTCAAACCGGAGAGGTGTTGAAACATACCTGATCGCCGACGCTACGGACATTTTCGTAAAATAGAAGTGATAGAGCAGCTCCAGAAATCGTGACGAGTAAACCACAATCCGCCATGTTGACAGTTGGACGGATTGAACGCCACTAACAAACCCTAGCTTTATTCCTTACTCCACATAAATGCATACCAGTAATTGCAAAGTTTCAAGTATCATAATCAACGTAAAACATAAAACATCTTCTTAAGCATGGAAATTTTAGGATATTATAAGAATCTTGATTATACGTTCATAGAGGAACTTTTCTTGAAACGAGGTAAAACAAGCGAATACTTGTTTTTTAACAGTATACCATACTTACATACATATGTATTTCATACTTTATTGCGTCGTTGAAATACGTACATTCAGTTTTTCGTTCTATAATAAAAATACATATTTCAGTTACGCGTGGAAACACATGATGTCATTTATATGAAAAACAAAGTAATTTACTCGAGTACACAAATGATTCGATATCTCATGTAATATTACTTATCTATCCTTATCTCCAACGCTGTCCGTGAACCGCACTGTCTACTATATGTATATATGTACATGCACGTGTTATCTGACATCAGATTATCATATCTAGTAATTTATTCTATGCCCAGAAATTATTAAAATGAAATTATTTTATACTAGATTTATCGAGTTCCATTATTATTAGAGTATTTTAATAGCCTTACTTTAAGAAATCGATTAAAACCGGTTGAAAATAGTCGGAAGTAATCATATTTGTACGTCAGAAAACTTCTTATCAAACCTTATATATATTTATTACTGAAAATGAATAAAATGCCCAATAATTTCAATAAAAAAATTATTGTTAAAAGTGTAGTCGCCAATAAAATCGTATTGAACACGATAATCTATTCATTGCAAATAATTTTATCGAAATCCAAATGTTTTCGATTACCCCGAATAGATCCGATTGTTATTTAATCGGATATCTATCGGTTTCTATTTATTTCAATCGGATTGTTTAAGCAGGGAATACATTATCGACCGTTGTTCCGTTACCTGTATAATCTTTAGTACCTGTGTCTTAATATTCTAAACTGCAATGTGTTCTATCTGCTCATGAGTATTACATTCTAAGGACATCAATAATTGAATAACAATAGATTACTAAAATGTAGAATAATGAAATCTCTAATTTAAAAAATGAATTATGCACTGAGTATCATCATGATCAAACAATCGATGTATGTACATACATACGTGTAAGGATTACGCATTATGTTTATTTAAAGATCTAATCCAGCTCGAATGTCTATCTTGAGTCTTGAAACATAACTTATACAGTTTTGGAAAATATCTTTCTTTTCAAGTATACTGGTCGACGTATATTCTACATGACCAACAATCATTTCAGCAATACTTTAGAGCCATGTCGAAATCGACCGAGAAGCGATGTAAATTCTCTGATATACATACATTCAATATGTTGTTATTCCGTATCGAAATTGTCATGTAAAAAATGTTCAGTTTCGGATTAATCCATTTGAAACTAAAATATAATTAACTCTTTAACTTACGCTATATGTCCGTTACGCTACGCGAGTGCATGAAATCTATTAAAAATCTATTCTTCGCGATTTTGTCATGAGTAAAGATTCAAGATGGTTGCTGACACTCTATGGTCTTCTTAAGTATAGTCTCGCCATGAATTCTTATCGATCGTATTAAATCCTCCTTTTATATTCAGTATTAATTTATTTTTAATGAGTGACATTTAACTTAACACATTTGAGCAAACAATCGAAATAGACATATCATTAGCGACTTTCACCGAACATCATGGAATAACCCCAACCAATACAGAAATATTTCCATGAAAGAACTAAAGTTTACCAAAGCTGAAATAAAGCAAAATATTTGTCAGAAGTGGGATTCGAACCCACGCCCACAGAAGTGGACTGCGACCTGAACGCAGCGCCTTAGACCGCTCGGCCATCCTGACTCTGAAATGTATTATTTTTCAAGACAATTTTGAACCAATTCTCCCATGCTTTATCGACTCTTGCTTATTATCTTTCCAAATGACCCGATACATGCCATATTGCCGATTAACGCAACCAATAGAGCTCAACATAATGATACGTTAAAAGAGGTCAAGATACAGAGTAGATGAACTCACGAAGTAAATAACCTTATATGGTTCATTGAATTTAGCTCCAGTATGAATATCATGATAAAATATTTTTAAAAACTTAAAGATTCACATCTCCCTGCGTCAAAGAAAAAGAATCATACAAATTACATATGTACTACGTAATAAAATTACGTAACCTGCTAACTAGTCGAAATAAAGTCAATCGGTAAGCATAGAGAAACGAAGCAGAAGCAGCGAACGGCGCGCAAACCTTGCTCGCCCAAAATATCCAACGCATGTTTCAGGAGACAAATATATATGTATATATATTTCTAGCAAGGAAGATACTACAGGTCTGACGCTCGTTGTGATGTAAGTAGGACGCCTTTAGTAATTGCTAGTGGCGTTGAGACGGTCGTACAGGCTCATCGGTAGTGGAGTATAAGCTTTAATATATTAAAGAAAACGCCGAATCAGTACAGTTTTGAAGCTCAAGAATAAATTAATATTACCTCGTGATAATGGAAGACGATACGTGGGACTATCTCGGTGAAAAATGGGAGCACATAGATGAAACGGTGAGTTCTTACGACTCTTTACCAGACCAGACCTCGGTATACAATTTCCGAATTCCTGCAACGCTCGGATAAAATAAAACCTAGATAGGTGATCCTATACTCGTTTCCACTAAATTCTTATCCAACCTTGAAAAATCGAGGTCGCAGACTGCCCTGTTTGTAGGAGTTAAATTTCAAGGGCAACACAGACTCGTACCCACGTTCTCATATAAAATCTAGAATTACAAAAGGCATACTCGTCTGAATCTCTAAACTAATGATGAGTCACATCTGTGCGCAAAGGTTGCCAGTCGCCAATTAAAAACCGTTATTCAGTTTTATGATCGGCCTTAAAATACTTAAAAAATTCTTGCTCGTTTATTTTCGTTCTGTCTTTTCCGTTGTGACCTGCAGAATAATCAGCTTCCTCATACCGGTGTATATGCATCCTATATCAGGAGGAGAATGAGTATGAATAACCCTCAGCTACAATGCAGAGAGAGGAAGTGCCCAAGAGAGTGAATGGGGATGCGAACTAGTGAGTTCATTGAAAAAGCGGATGAACACGTAACACGAGTTCACTAGAGCGGCTTGGCAACGATTTGCACGTCCACTCTACCGCTCGGTAACGAAGTCTCATTCTTAATGATTGCACTAATCACATGCCGATGAATCAAGGTCTTAAGGCAGCTCTTTGCGTGTCAATATTTCTGATGCTCTATGTGATTCTCAGTATGATCACTGTGAGGAGATAACTGCGTGACTTTTTTGCCAAATGAATGAAGTAAATATGAACAACAAAAAATGATCAAAGAACGGTTATCATTTTATGACATAGATGGTTGTATACAAATTTTTCTTTTCAATGCTTCTTACACTTGTGCTTTTACATAACTATAAACATTTGATAACGATCGAATGGCATGTGTGGAATTACTGGTTACGTGATAAGAAAGAAAAAGTGTATCAATAATTCTAATCGCATATATACTTCATGGCTTAGCTGTCCAAGAGACGCTTGTTTAAGAAAATTGTCTCAATGGTCAGCAGAGACGACGAGAAATAATTTTTCCAAAAAAGGAGGATACTTCTGCAAAATTGTATCCTCGTTGGTGGCGCGTGGCTGAATAATTAACGGACAAATTTAAAATGGAACGTCGCTCGACTATTTTTGTCGGCGCGTGACGCGTTTCAACTATGAAATAAGATGACGACGTATCAGTCTGTTTGTCGTTCGTTTACCAGAGGTGAAAGAAGTTCAATAAAATTTTCCTGGTCGTGAACTGAACTATCGTTTTTCCAATGGTCACGGACGTTTCCAGTGAAATTCGAGCTTTTGGTATACTTACAACGGCAAACATTGATATCGCTACACTCAACAACAATCAAATGCGAGTCGTTGTGAAATAAAATTTCCATCCCTGGTATATTCACACAGAGTAAATAACAAGCCAATAAATGGGAGACAATTTTCTTATGGAATTTTTACGACGTTGCGCGCGCTTTTAATTCACTGTCATATAGATATAATTCATTTGATCCATATCCATCTAAAGTCTACCATAACGTTTTAAGCTTTTAAGTGACCTGTATTATTTGATCAGCATCCTGGCACGTGTTTGCATCTCAAATATTTTTCGTTCTTCACCTAGGGTGGTATCTGCAAAGGAACAAAGTTGAACGTGAAAACACGTAATATTCTTCGGTCGTTTATTAAGGCTGTTTATGTAAATATGTTTTATGAAGTAATTACCACAAATGAAGTTTAACGTGCGGCGTCAGGGAATCGCGTGAGGATTATTTAATAGATGACAAATCGGAAGTAGCTGCACTTTACTGTGGCTTTCATTAATAAAAATACGTAAAGAAAGCACGTTTTGGTTATGTGTCAAAGTTAAAACTGTTCTTCCAGATTATACATCCAAAGTCTGACGTGGTGAAGAGGTGAAGGGTTAATTTAAAAAATGAGTCTGTTTTTGGTAATTACTTCACTGTCAGTCAAATGTTCTTGATCGGTCTTATTAATTGTCACAGAAGTAAGTGAAGAAAATTATTAATATATTAGTCTACTTAATTTATAATGACAATGATAATCAATCACATTAATTCATATTAAATGATATGCGGCCGTGTAATTTTACGGTCAACAAGATGACAATATGAAGAACAATTGGATTATAATAGAAAAGAATATGCAAAAAGTATAAATAAACATGCTTCCACAAATCTTAAAACAAACTCTGATAGTGTATTAATGAGTTGTGATACTCTCTATCAGATATCATATATTAGATAAGACCGACACACGAAACACTTGGAAATGGAAACAAATCTTTCGAAGATCGAGTGAATTCCATCTCGTCACATCGCCACCGAGAGATTCGCATTTGCGCGTAAAATATGGAAGCATCATTCCCAAGAGTCCACGCATGATCCAATGCATCGATGTGACCTAGACTCGTTGGAGGAATGAAGAGAAATAGAAAATAGAGGATAAAATAACAAAGTTCCTCTCTGTCACCTCATTGTCACTTCATTGTCACTTTGTACGAACTCTTTCATACGTATCTTACGTTCTTGCACTTCACGATCCAGTTACAATCCTAACGCATTCTTCACTATAAAATGGATATATACATATTTACCTAGAACAAAATTGATAATAAGATGATCCATAATGAAATTATAAATCCGTTCTGATTTAAAGAATGAAATTGAATGCATATATTTTATATATATATATATATATATATATATATATTAAAATCACATTTGGATCCAGAAAATAACGTGTTCCTCAAACCTACCAATCGCCTGCTCACGCGCACTTCAGCCCCCAATGAGGCAGCAACTACCTTGTCTATAAAGATGTTCGTTGCTAAAGTCGATATTGCATTCAACCTAAACGTTTCGCATCAACCGAATCGCAAGGAAATATTGGAAATTGTGTGAACGGTGCCTAAAGGTGCATTTCTACTTGGAACGAAGAATCTTTGTATCCGACGTGTGTTTAACGAGTGACTCTTCCCATCTCGGGACGTTGCGAAGCTAAAAGCAGACAACAGAAAGGATGAAAACTAAAAACAGATCACTCCTAAGCAAGCTGTTCAAGTGTTACTCAGAGGAGAACGGACAGCTTCGAAGTGCAACAAGTGCAAGTACGCCTGACGAAAATATCGACGAAAAGGTAATTTTTGAATTGGACTGTAATATTTCTGGAAAGTTTAATATTACTCGAAAGTTCTTGGCTAGGAATGAGCATCGTAAAAATAAAGGAATCTCTATACAAGAGGGATAAAGTGTGTAACAGCTGACTAACTGAACTTAGACCTTCTCGTATTTTCTACGTACCATATGTTTTCCAAGTAAAATGGCGTCAATTGTAGACCGCATCACGTTACTGTCAATATTATATTTTCCGGTATCAAAAAATGGAGCATGGATATTCGCCAGGAGAAAATTTGGTAATCAGTCAAACGACTATTAACAGCCTTAGATTTAATGTCGTTAAGAGGCTTCGGCTTAGCTGTCGGCTTCGCTGAGAGCATAGGTATAGTAATGTACGATTTGTAATAGGAAAAAAAAAGTATTGCATTACACACAGTAAATTCATTTACAACACGTCTTCCTGGGCCAATTATTTCAAAAGACATTCAATCGGCACTGAGGATCGATCGAAAGACGGCTAACCTTGCATACCGTAACATTGAATGGCATTTTTGCATTTTCAGCCAGTCACAGTAATCATACGAAGACCATGTTGTAAGGCCAAGAACATTGTGGACATATGTGCGCCTCCCGTTTCTCCAAAGGCAAATAACTGTTAAGTTTCCATGAGATAAATATTACGCTCCAAAAATAGTACGTGGTAACCTCTGTATCTCATAGGGTTTGAATAAAAGCTGTGTTATAATGTAGAGGGTATTGCGCAAGTGATAATTATTATTTATCAAGAGTTCATTCCAACAAAAATAGAAAAAAAAAGTACCGGGGGCAATGATAGTCCGAGATGGATACGCACGAATGCATAGTATGTTATCTTATGTACCCTTGTTTATGTTTTATAACACAGTAAACATATACGTACATCGCAGTCATTAACTTCGAGATACAGAGGATTTGCCGATGGACCTTGACGGAGACTGAGAATTACTTGATTCAGAGTACCTACACTGTATTGACTTAAGTTAATGCGCTTGCGCCAAACCTTCCTACGAAGCACGATGAAAGTGAAAGCAAAAGAGCGTAGTCGAGGTCTAAGAAGGACGTCGAGAATGAAAATGAAAGTAGCCATTGGCAGGTGATAAGAAAGAATAATTAAATAACGTAGCATCGTCCCAAGAATTATTTTATCCAAAACAAACGTCACAGAACCATCTCAGAAGTCTCCCTAAAACTTTTAAAGGATACATACATATAAAAGGAATTTTCTTCCTTTTTCTTTATTCTTAGAAAAAGGGAATCCATTATGGATACCCTGACACTTTTACTGAGCTTTTATTGTGCGAAAGTGACGATGGTACGATAACGTGACCTTCACATATTTTCAATGGCGACGTCGAAGTCATCCATAAACGGTTCTGCAACTTCCGGGCAGGAGTCCTGCTAGCCAGCCTTGTCATGTCCTCCGTGCTATTCAATTCTGGTCTGATTCTCGCCAACGGCAATAAGTCGAAGAGAGGTTACGTGAATCCATCGAGGAACTCGTGTCGCCGAGCGCACGATGTTGATAAACACAATCACTTTCGAAGCGTGAGATAGCATAGCAGGTATGGCATGACGAGGTCTTGTTAGCTTCGTGAATCTCCGTGGAGTATTCGATTGCACGATTCCCGTGGAGCGGCAGTTCGTGATTGTTTATTGGTCGAGTCCCGGCTGGGGCACGCTTACTGCTTTTCCATAGGTCTACCGGAGATATTGCTATTACCTATAGTGCCGACCTGCTACGAACAGCAGACAGTTTCGATCGCTTCGCGTGCGAACACGTGTGTCGCTGGAACGTCAATTCTGTGTATTTTTACCGTAGCTTTCTGTGGGGCCAAGTAACGAGCATGAAGAATCATACGCCTGAGAAACTTGTGAGTTTTCTACGTTAAACAACATTTAGGTGTTTGTGGTTCCATTGTTTTAGCATCTTTGTGGCTTGGAGAATTCACGGATTTACCTGTGATATGCGTGTTAAAAACTTTGAGTATATATCAAGAAGTATTCGTACGCGATTCGATGGAATTTAGTACCACTTGATATTATACTATACATTCTAATATATTTATCTCTTTCCTAGGGTGTTGTTGGCTATATGTATTATTGAATTCAAGAGGTTCTTCTGTATTTTCAGGCATCTATGTTTATAGATGAACAGAAAGAATCTTACTTTACTACTTGTGTTTTAAAAGCTAAAGGAAGTATCGAAACTTAGTCAAGCTCTAAAATTTCATCTCCTACAATTTGTTATGGTGTTAAAATTCAAAATGTAGCTGAACGAAAAATGCGTCGTTATTTCACTTACCGAGGTAGATATAGTTTATGTGATATCTGAAGGAGACTGAGTAATTTTTTGTCCATTGTTCAAGGTTTATTCGGATATTTTAGCACGTAGGTATTCGCAGATCACCTTGCTCTCTAAACAAATCACTGAGGGACCAAATTTATTCAAACCCACAAAGCTCATTAGACCGTGAATAGCTAAAATATACAAAATGACAATCAGATATAACGTAAGCTAATACTGTATATAAAAATAGGAATTAATATTATAAAAATACAACGTATCTAATGAGAATAGTGAAATCAACCAGTGACTGGCACTTAGTAACCAAATTAAAATGATAAAGAAATATATATTTAGAATATTATAATAGACCATATAAAGTAGAAATTCAGAAATGTACGAAGATAAAATGTAGAAAAAAAAGAAAACAAAAAATCACTATCTATTCCAAAAATGATATTTTTACCTTAAGCTGTAGAAAAATCATAAATATTATAAGGATCTCAAATCTTACAGATGTCATATACACAAGCTTATCTCAGGGAGCAGACACTTCCTACCTTAACTTAATGATGTTAAATATTATTTAACACATGTATTAATTGACACATATCAGTTGACACAAAACTAGTTTCAGTGACTTCCGCTTACTAAATTCTCGTCGTTTACTAATCATATGTACGATAAAGTCCCAAGTTTTCCTTCGTATGCATGAAAGTCTGATATAGCGTACGTGGCGTTTTTTTTTCCATTGGAAATAAAGGCGAGCGACCTCGTGATTCGCGGTGTGACGTCAAGTTCACGGCAAAATGCGGTCGCCGACTGATGATTTTCTTCACATAACTTTTTTTATTACTAGAAACTTTTCAACTTTAAATAAAGATAAAGCGAATTAAAAGAATTAATATGATACGTAATAAAACTGACAACGAAATACTTGCACTTTTTATGGTAGTTCTTTTAAAAAACCAACCTTATTCGAACCTTGCACGGCCGTCAAGTGATTCCCGCGAAACGCAAATCTATTCGCTGTATAATTACTTTCCGGCCTTGAACTATTCTCAAATGTAAACCCGCACCGAGGTGACCGCGCGACGCGCAATAAATTGGCAGGCTTGTCGATAGCGGATTAAACACCGTTGTCGCTTATGACAAAAATTCTTTATCAAATATACATATACATATATATATATATATATATATATATATATATATATGATTAACAAGTCTCTGACGTATTCGCGTATAAAGTCTGGATGAATGTCTGACATGACACGAGGTCGATCCCCTCCGGGCCTCGAGTTGGCTGAACAAACACATCTCCTAAAATGATTGTTACATTAATTTTTCGTCAAACTTAAATGAAATGTTGATTTACAAGTCGATTAAATTGACATCAACTGACATTTAGTTCTGCAACTAGAAATATTTCATATCGCGACGCCCTCATTAGAATGGTGACTAAAACGGTAACTAATGGCTGACAGATAGAAACGAATAATGCACTGGCCATAATTAACCTCTGACGTAATACGGAACCAGAGTCTTATCAAAAAGCCAAATCAAACGTTGATTATGAACAATATTTTCATAATCCCCTTATATTATTTGGTTATCACATATTCAAGTGGAAAAATTCATTCTGCTTAACCGTCGACAAGGAATTGACCCAATGAACTCGTTCTCATAACCTCTCTCCCACGGATCGATAATTTTACTCTGTAAACGAAGTTAACCTCTCTTAAAGATAAATCATATATCTATCCTATCCAAGTGTATTAATTCTGTCATATTTACATTCTTTTTTTAATATTTCTCTCGCGTGACGTCATCACGAATAGACTTTACGCACTTCCTATTAACTTCATGAATTGCGACATCTCGTATATCGCGAAATTTACACGTTAAAATTGCCAGTTTACGAATGTTTAAATGTTTCAGAAATGAGATCGTCATAGTCGTTATGTAACTCACACGGGAATAAAACAACTCCGCATATCATACGTAACATAATATCCGATACGCAATAAGGCTTTTGAACGACAAGAAAAAAAGAAACAAAAAAGAGAGAAAAATAGATAATGTGCCGCGTACGTTATTTTGAGTACGTACTTACAATTTGCGATAGATACGATTCTTACAAATTTTATCATTCGATGTAAACGAATGACGTTCAATTTTTTAAATAATTTTTTGCAATTGAACAACTGACTTATGAACACTTGGTTCGATGACTGTCCTCTTACTCTTTATGTATTCTGTAAACTAGGCGGCGTGAATATTTCAAACACATTGCGAAATTAATTGCCGTGATATACGAGCAAAGGTACTCGTATCTATTATGCAGATATATTTGTACTGTGTCGGAGATAAAAACGTAAGAGAATCGCCGCCATTACTACCCGAGATATTACATTCGCGTAATGACTTTGTCGACTGACTGATTTGCATTTTTTTCTCGGTAACGCATGTTTGTGTACAGTCGAGACGTCAATGAGTCCAACGATAAACGTAAGGAATTATTCATACGATTTAAGCGAAAACGTAAAAAGTTTGTGTAGCTCGACAGACGTTGTGAGTGAAGCTGAGTGAGATCAGGAACGTGTTAAGAGATCGGTAGGCTGCATTGATTTTCAATAATAAATAACGCGTCGATATACAGTGCGAGTCGTAGAACTTATTGGTGGTTCAATTGGTCAAATTGCTTGAGAAATGTTACTGTCGGCTCGCCATGGCTGATATATTATAAAGTGCAATATATTCGTATGTACATAAGTATGACCGATAAGTGACGTAACGTTGGCTTAGTATTGCGTCAGACATTCAACATGATCGATGCTATCACAATTGTGGGATCTATTGCTAACAGAGTCTGGTACGAATACCTGTGGCATTTATTTTATTTTTAAATATATATCTTTTTTTTTCAAAATATCAATCAAAAATGCCACAACGGATCTTGCCCATTCCCGATAACATATTTGCATTATGCTAATGGACGTTACTGCTAAGTAGTAAGAAACGCGTCACTCCATTAGCATATCGGTAATAGTCGTGAATCCAATTTTGCGTCCGACGACTCGAAGTGCGACTGACATGAATTCGCGATACTCTGATCTGTTGGTACGAACCGTGAAGTAGTAGGTTTATTTATATCTATGGAATCTATGGCATCCAGTATGTATGTATTTGCGCGTCAATGTTGAATAACGTAATTAAAAATTAAGTCGTGTATATACGTTGCACGTATTGCACGTAAACATTGGAGGTTGCAGGTAATTCCATTTATTTGGAGAATCAATTAAATTTATTCAATGTTAGCGAATAAAGACATTTTTTTTCGAGGAAACCTCAAACAACACTCCGTGCCTCGTTGGTGCTAAAAACTGTTGAGTCACGTAGCGCCGTCCAGAGGTAATGTCGAAAGTGGCGCGACGTCACGAGAGATCAGCAGTATCGTGAAGTTGTCAACGGAATCGAAAAATCGCTCAAATCGATAATTGAAACTTCCTTTTTCGAAGCTGGAGATTTTCAATGATTCGAACGTCTGGGATCGCGGGATTTTTGCAACAGAGTAAATCAAAGGCGAAAGTTGATGGTTAATTCGTGAAACCGAGTCACGAAGGTCACGTTGACGGTTTGCTAGAACAATGAAAAATTTAAAGAACAATAAGTTACTGTGTAATAACTATATTGTTATTTAAACGATTGCGTCATACTTCAGAAGGAAATGACGGGAGAGGAATCCATGCTTTTCTTCGCTGATTTTTTCTTTTCACACGTTGCTAGTAATCGTGGTCGCTGCCCTGAGACCTGAGCTAGTCATGTTCTCTGTTATCTGTATTGTTCTCCGTTACGGAATCCTGGGTTATTTTTTTATTCGAGAAGATTCGTATTCTGTCAATTGTAAAACGTAATGAATTACTTCGATAAAACTTTATTCATAAACAATCGATAACGTAATCGATATATGAATACGTCTTAGTATCAATTGACAGGTTCAAATTAGTCTTTGTCACCTATTCCGATAGGAAGTAGTAGGATGAATTTTCCTATGTATTTTGTATGTCGTTGGCCGATCTTGTCTTCAACTTAACTCGTGACTGAACTGTCTGGTCTCGTAGTCATAAACGTGTTTGTCCGGAGACGTGCAGAGACGATCGCAAACTGGTTTCTGCTTACCGATGACGCGCATGAACCAAACCACGTGTCACGCACGTGCGTTCGTGAACGAATGCACGTACGAGTATATAACGCGAACGCGATTCCCATCACGATGTTCAATCGAAGAGAAACAACCCGCTTTTAACCTGCATATCGCTGGTCTGCCTCGTAGGCTTGATTTTCGATAAATCGATACAAATCGAGTTTTATGAATCGACATGTATCTTCGAAGTATTATGTATTATCTATCGATAATAATCTTTGCGAAGATATCAAGGAGAGATTAGAATGATAAAGATCGAAATTATTAGGAATATCGAGCATTCGATAATGCATCGCTCACATGATCCATCCAAATTTCTAAGGTTAATGCGTGTTAATATGTATGTATATACATCATAGTTCACAGATAATTGTGATATAATTGATAACTTGATATGATTAATAAATTCGATTCAGCGTGGAGTATTTTCTAGGAACATTACGTTGCCATTTTTTAATGGACCGATGCGTTTCACTGGATACTTGGAAAAGACTGGAACAAGTGGAGGAGTGAAGGCTGAATGTATATGGCAATAGATGGACTTGGAGAAACTGTTGAAAATGCGTGGTGAGACGCGAAGAAGGTATAAGCCAACGTTACGAGAGAGAGGGCGGGGGGAGAAAGAGTGACGTCATAGCCGAAGGATCGACCACTCGAGCCTCCGTGCTCGACCAATGAGAAGCAGCTTTCACCCCTCGTTTTATTACGACATGGAAACGCATGCAGTATTGCGTCAGCTTTTGAAATTTCGTCAGCCTCTCATTATAGAAGGTTGCATAGAAGGTAATTGTTGATGCAACTAATTATCAACCGTCTGGATTTTATATCTTTCCACCCAATTTGGTACGGTATAATATAAATATATGCGAAAGACAATAATCGTCACAAGAAAAACTTCGAATACAATATCAACAACTTAAGACTCATATCATACCATGGTAATTGGGCTGTAAAAACGAAATATAAGGATTGATAAATAATCACTTTTTTTTGCAAATACTATATATCGACTTTTTGGAATTTGACAAGTAACGCTACTCCAAAATCGCTTACGTAATATGTTGCAATTTTCCGTGTGCGCCTGTTGTCCGGGAAATCCCCTGACCTTTTTGCCCTTGAGACGGCGAGCCTCTTCGTTGGCACATTCACCGATAACATACCGAGAAAGCCCGAGGTATTGGTGGGGAAGTTCTCCCTCCAACCCCCCCCGTAATCCTCTTTTTCCCCTCGCCATTCCCACTACCTCGGCATCTCGTGTCTCCAGGAATGGTGGAGGGGCGATATAGTTACTGGAGGGGGATAGGACATGGCTGAGGATAGGCATGGAGTAGGTGCGCGTGGAGAAGGCGCTTCGACCAGTTAGACCAGTTACAGTATAAAACTCAACGAGATCATACGTTAACCAGAAAACGCGTATCGTATTCGAAACAGATCACAATCGCGAGATTGCCTAGAATACTTACTATATACAGTCTAATATCCTCTTTTGCGAGGACACTTTGAGAATTCTTTTGCGGTTTTCACTGAACGGCCGATCGACACGTCAACCATGTGCCTGAGAAGTTCCGTGATGCCCGAGGTGAGAGCACCAGGAAGCTTGACTAAATTTTGACATTCGTCAAGGATAACCTAAGGATAGTAGCGATATTAGGGGGATAGCAATCGATCAAATGAACGTTGAGTTTAGAAGATTCCTTATTTGAGATCAGGTTGATGCGAAGAGACGTCACTTTTTAGAGGTGGAGTAAAACTGTCTTTTGACAATTGTGCAAGTTTTTAGCAGAATGGAATGGACGAATTGAAAGTACATATATTTTTTTAGAGCCAATGTAAGTAAGTGAGCATCTATATGGTATGGCTCGATTGATTTTTCTTTAGCAAAATTCTCGCCTGTCGAATGTAAACGTGAGATATTGAATGGGTCTTTGTCCGTCGAATTTACGTTGTTGTAAGCGAATCGATAAACACTTTGGACTTGCACGCGTCGCTCTGTCCTCGGAATGTCGTTTTTCTTCTGGCTACGAAATCGATCAGTATTATGACTCTCTTGCGAATAAGAATGGATGGTTTTTTACTTTTACTACAACGAATGACAGAGTGTATCAGTGCACTGGACTTTAGTCTTCATAGAAATATATGGATAGCAGTGGTTAGGCGAAAGTACACGAGTACACATTAAATGGTGGAAATCTTGTTATTTATTTCATCCAGAAAGATCCGTAGTAGTAGCTTGTTGTCTGTGATTAATGAAGCAATAAAAATTAATCAAAACAGCCATAAAAAGCAATCGATAATTGTTTTGACTTTTAAACGTAGTAAAATTTGCTTTAGATCTAATAACGCGATAACCTTGATGAATACTGATTAAACGATCTCGTTTGATAATAAGAAATTAGCGCCCGAAAAATTTCCATTATCATTCGCTCAATTTTATCGTGACGATATCAAGTTTAAATTTTACAACCTACCGGTGCATATGTGACACACGTCTAATGTACGAACTTTCAAAGCTACGGGGACTTGTCTCTCGATTTGTATCTGGACTAATAAACTTGAGTGCATTCTGCAAATAGAAATTGTCTGTCACGTGTTTTGATTCTGATACACCGGTATTAGTTTGTCTCAACTATATTTCCAATTTCACGCAGAATGCCATCTAAACGCTATCTATTCGTTTATGAAGGAAATCACTAAATTCCTTATCAAGACCAAGAATATGTATTGGACATTAATTTTTGTTGTTACATTAAAGAAAAGTAAGCAAAGAAATTGGTAATATTCATCCTTTCCATTCATAGCATTGGGGGCGGGGGTGGGGGGCTGTTGGGGTAAAAGGAGAAGCATTGGCTGATCGGAGACGGGTGTGTCGATGACGTCAGTCCAGATCGATGCCCTGCCTCTCGTGAAGGAAGTGGGAAGTGGAGAGCGAGCGAGTAACGTAAAAGCGGCAATTTTGAATTTCCCACATCGTTGCATTTACCCATGAGATTTCACAAGGTGCCGAAACGGTTTCACACGTGGATTTGTTATTCGATGTGGCATCGAATCTTAAGGTACGAGATACATAACCCCTGGCGTCACTGGAGTCAACTATATTGTAGAAGCGTGCAAAGCTAGCTAACCTTTCGAGCCGATCCCTCTCTCTTTTACCTTTCTCAATTTATATTATACGTTAATCTTGGACGAGGACTTTTCGGAATGCTACTTCCTTACCTTTGATAATTACTGCCACATGCCATTAAAATACCGGGTCGGCTGACTTAGCGTAAGTTCGCTTACGGCCATAGGGAACACAATATTTTTTTTACTATCCTATTGCTAAACTGTTGAAACATTCTTAGAAAAAAGAATATATATGTATATTCCGTGCGAAATCACTGAAATACGTGATTTAACGTTAAAGTCATCGACCCAGCCTGGATTCGTGTCGACATGTGCTGACCTAATATCTCGTAACCGCCAAATGTACAGCTGTATTTACTTGGTATCGGCTGGGTGACTTAAAGTGACGTGTCACTGAGAACTTCTTTGCACGAAATATTTGGAAATTTTTAAAGCATTGCATTGACAATGAATTTTCCTCTTGACTCTAGATATTTTATCTATGTGAGACATCTGACGTCAGTCTGCTGTGCAGATGATCCATAACAGGACAGATCGTAAGGGAGAAATCGTGCAACTGGAAACGTTGCTATACGTCATACCTAAGGAGGGTTATAGTTACAGTATATAGTTATCTGAAGAAAAAATGTAAACAGACGGTGTTAGTGTAATAATAGCTTCTAATCAGTCATACCTTTAAAGCCGCGCATACTAAGCATGCCACCCAGGCACAGGAATCGTACCTGCGTTTTACTCTGTCGCGGAAAAAAGTCAAAGTCCAAAGGGTTAAGTGCTGTGTATATTATTTCGTATGTACGTACTTAACGACGTCATATGTGTATATCATTGTAGAAGTAATATATCAGGAGCAATTAGACCGTGGAAAGTCAAGGCCCGAATGACGAAAACGATATCAGTAAGAAAAAGTAAATTTCTTCACTGACACGAAAGGAACGATAAACAGTTACAATTTTCTAAGCTAATTGCCAATTTCTCAGGATTGATGTTTGGGGTAACATTCAACCTGTCATTTTTTGTTAACACAGCAATATTGAAAGTGCTGCGTGACAGTTGTCGAATTTTTATTTTAAAAAAACATTGAATCGTCCGTGCGATACTTATCGCGAGGAATTTCCTTCTGTTGGCATACACTGTTTGACTTAGATAAGCCTAGTATTTTTCCATAAAGTTTCGCAAGTGTTTAGTGTATATTGGTTTTGCTAAAACTTTATGCAAGGCACTTGAACGACTTTTGGAACTTCTTTTTTTTTTGAGAGAGCGAAGAACTGTAACAGTTTGCGCTGGGCACGATGGTGGCTTTTGTTTTTGACAAGTGTTAAGGTATTTGAATGTCTCGAGACTTCAATTTGGTCGGTATCGGACAGAAATGGTTGCCAGTGAATAAGCGTCCGATGTATCGACGTCACGTGGTAGATAGGCTAAGATTGCGAATCTAAAACACTGATAAGTCTCTGATAAGAAAGTAACGTCTGGGTTTCGTACCGATCACATATGTGTACGCTGGTTTCTTTTCTTGAGATTCTCAATCTCTAATAAATAATTTTGTAAATAATTTCTAAATCTCTATAAAGTCTCACTCAATGACTTGTACGAAGCTGTACGGTGCATTGTGGAGGAATCAATAATAAACGCTTAATTTTGTCCTTAGATAATGGACGTAGTTAAAGCGTTTGATTACCACGTGATAAGCGAGGGTGAAACAATGCAATTGTGTCCTGTGCATATGCAGTTTGACAAGGAGCGCGTGTGACATTGCGCAAGAACGAGGTACGAGTATTTGCAATTGGTCTCACCACGGGTTTCACAGTTGTCTAGCAAAGTATCAAATGAGAAGGTCGTACGAAGGTCATTCGAGAAAATGTACTCATGAGCTATGAATAGGGATACCAGTTACTTTAGATGTCTTCTTGAACGCCATTCGGAGTCATTATTCATTTTTTGAATTCAATGTGTTTCAGATAAGGGAAGCGTGCAAGGATCTAGTCCTCTCCGATGAACAGCTCAAACTGGTTATGGAGAGATTGACTTATGAGATCAACAGAGGTTTGGGCAAGGAAACTCACAAGGACGCCATTGTAAAATGTTTTACAACTTACGTGCAAGATCTTCCCAATGGAACTGGTGAGTGGGGCTGTGTCCGTTAAATAAGACTGTGATGACCGAGAGCTGTACGAAGACTCGCGTCTTCTTTTGTGGAAGTAATAATGCTTACGTAATGTTTTCTGCTTTACAGAAAAAGGTAATTTCCTGGCTTTGGATCTTGGCGGTACGAACTTCCGTGTTCTGCTGATTACTTTGGACGGTCAGAATTTCGATATGAAGAGCAAAATCTATGCGATACCTCAGAGTCTTATGCTGGGAACCGGTACTCAGTTATTTGATCATATTGCTCAATGTCTTGCTCTTTTTATTAAGGATCTTGGAATGCAGGATCAAGTATTGCCACTTGGATTTACCTTTAGCTTCCCTCTCACTCAGCGTGGGCTTACCCAGGGTGAGCTGGTTAGGTGGACCAAGGGGTTCAATTGTAGCGATGTCGTAGGCCACGACGTTGTTGCTTTACTGGAAGACGCTATTGCTAGGAGAAATGTAAGTCTCTTAATTGTAACTGCGTATGGGATAATTCGTACAGAACATTATGTCATCTTACCAATGCTTTGTTTGTCTCTTTAGGATGTTAAGATCGATGTTTGTGCCATTTTAAATGATACCACCGGTACCCTGATGTCCTGCGCATGGAAAAATAGAAACTGTCGTATCGGACTCATCGTTGGTATGTATTCAGTGACAGTAATCGCAAGGTGCATATTTAAATAATACTTTGTCTTTGTACAATTAAGGTACTGGCAGCAATGCATGCTACGTGGAAAAAACTGAGAACGTCCAATGCGCCAATCTCAATGAATATGAGCGGCACAAGCCACACATGCTGATCAATACCGAATGGGGTGCCTTTGGGGAGCAGGGTACTCTTGACTTTATCGTCACAGAATACGATCGTGCGATCGATGACAATTCCATCAATCCAAAGAAACAAATTTTCGAGAAGATGATATCCGGAATGTACATGGGTGAGCTGGCGAGACTGGTGCTCGAAAAGCTCATAGATGCAGGACTTCTGTTCAACGGCAAATGTCCGAGTAGTATGAAGAAACGTGGTAAATTCTTCACGAAATACGTCTCCGAAATCGAGAGGTAACTTTTGAAATTATTGTACAATTTTTTTTAGAGACAATTACAAAAAAGAAAAGACATTTCCATTAGTTACAATACGCTATGCACTGCTTTCTTTATTTCGGTGCCAGGCTGAGCATATTAAAAACTTAATCTGTTAAATCAAAGTTAAATACAAAGTATCCCGTAAACATAGAATACTCGAAATTTCAGCGATCCCAAAGGAAAGTACACGAATTGTCGGCAAGTCCTAGCTGAGATGGGAATCAACAACGCATCGGATCAGGACTGTGAAAACGTGAGGTACGTTTGCTCCGTGGTTTCGAGAAGAGCCGCTCATTTATCGAGCGCTGGAATCGCCACTCTCCTCAATAAGATGGGAGAGAACAACGTGACCGTCGGAATCGATGGTTCCGTTTACAGATTCCATCCTCACTTCCATGACCTCATGACCGAGAAGATAAGCCAGCTGCAAAGCTATAAGGTAAGCATTGGCCAGAGTTTCATTGTCTCTGTTTGGTGTATCTCTTGGAATTGTTTTTGAAGAACCTTTAAGTAATTGAAGATATTGCTTTCAGTTCGGCCTGATGCTCTCTGAAGATGGTAGCGGTCGTGGTGCAGCGTTGGTCGCTGCCGTAGCATCGCAAAAGCGGTGAAGACGATAACGGCGGCGCCGTATCTACTTAATATCGAAAATTTAGACTAAATTATATAAAGTAAAGATAAATTGACACATTTCTGTACATAGAGCACAAACGTAGCTTAGGTCGTCGGCCCAAGGAAATAACGGCCGATGCTCGATTCCTACACGAACTTGATATGGATCTTACCGTTGGTCCTCTTTCAAGCACGCATGTGAAAAGCTAAATGGAGTACCAAGCCTTCTTTTAAACAGACTGTAACGGGAGGATAGAGACTCGTTCACGGGGATCGAAAAGAAGAAAACGAAAATAATGAATAACATTTTTTTGTACCCTCCCGTTCGACAAGAAGATATACATAAATATATATAGTTCCCGTGCTAACTTTGAATTCTTGATATGACGCCGATGAAATATCTTTGAGACACGGCCAGACTCTCAACTCTAAAAGTAACGTCATTGATGGATTAAGGACGAGATGATACGCGAGACGCAGATTGAACTACCAAAAAGCGTAACTGCCAAAACAAATTCAGAGAGAGAGAGGAAAGCATACGTAACGATCGCATAGTTGGATCACTAAAACTTTAAGAGAAAAGTAAATAATTTCGAATAGCGTTGTACATGTGCACTAAAAAAACTAGTTACAGTTACTTAATTTTTTTTTTGTAAAGGTCGTAGAGCGAAGTTTACTATTAATTTATTTTTCATCGGGTGTTAGCGTGTCTCAGTGTAAAGCGCCCGGTCGTATGGGGGACACCAACCCGATAAACACTAATCAAGGCGATCGAAGAAACGAATTAATCGTTTCTGCGGTGAAATACAAAAATTCATGTTGAACGATTTATAAATTTACGAACAATTTATATTTATTATATTGTCATTTTATCCTAAGGTACAGTAACTGGTACCGCATGCAGGAGCGAGTGTATATAAGGGGGCATCCGGTGTGTGACACAATGAAAGATTGTTTTCCAACATTCTTAGTCTCAAGGTCGTCAAATCCATCACTCTCGGATTTAAAGAGGAAAGAATAAAGTTCAGACCCATTTGTATCTAAAGAGCGTGATACTAAGGTGTGCATGACGCTGGTTGAATGACGTCATCGTACTCTTTCTTTTGTATGACTACCGAATGTGCGTCTTTGCTGACGTATTAATCGAGTTATGTCACAACGCGGCCCACGTGCACTTTCACCGTTTCATCATGAAACTTGCGCCTGCCCATTTATTAGCTTCTCGAGCACGCGGCAATAGGTTTTTCTACCTCGACGCGATACGACGACACGACACGAAGACGATGTCCGCGAGTGAATGCGTTGTACGCCTGAGAACGTGTGATGCGCTGGATTATTTGAAAGAAAAATTGTACTGTTTTCTAGCATAATCGAGAATAACCTCGTAGTGTTGCAGAGAAAAGAAAGAGAAATATTAAAATTCTGCGCGCAAGGAATAGTGTCCCCGCGTATACGTGTGCGTATGTGTGTATGGCTGTGTTGTGTGTGTGCGAGGGTAGGAAAAAACGAAAATTAAGGGAGACGATTGGCGTGGGGAAAGAGAAAGAGAGTGAGAGAAAAAACAGAGTGTCTGTGAATCCGTGTAAGGAGAAGATGAAAAAACGAAATGATATGAAAATTATTCGATTGTTCCCCGCCTCTCTATTACAATTCGTTATCTTCGATGTGATAAAACGTTACGAGTGATACACTGAATACACATACCGCCGGCATAAAATGTTTACGTGATAAGACCTAGTTTCGTACTTTTAACCATCAAAGCTGTTCCGATCCTTTACGATTCCTTTCAAAATGCTGCGCCGATTACGAAATTTCAAAAAATCGGTGAGTACTAAAATTTGTATATTATTGCTGATATTTATCTTCGGGTATATCTCGTACGGAGTATCATTTTTATCTACGATTAATTGAAGCATCATTGTCTTACTGCCATGAGCGTAATGTCCTCGAATGACTTTTTGTTACGTTGATTATAATCAAAGACAACTTGTTGAAAAACCAAAAGTACAAATTTTGTTGTAAAAATACAAGGAACCTGGCGTGTCGAATAATGAGGTTGCTGCAAAATGTTACGCAAAATAAGTTTTTGACGTTGCAATTTATTTATTCGCGAGGACAACGTGACCATTATGTAGAACGATATTTTGTTGTTTACGTTGAGGATAAAGGTTGATGTGCATACGTTGAAATAAAATAATTGTTCGTTACATGCGCTGTTTGTTAAAAGACTCATATGAGAAACGACTAGAGAGGTTGACTTTTTTATTTTTGTTATTCATTCCCTAAGCCGCGAAAGAAATTTTTACATTTCATGCCAATTTATTATCAGATTATATGGCTTAATGTGCATTACGCGCGTAATAAAACGGGAAAGATGAAATGAAAGAATATGAAACAACATGTTTACTGTATTTTATGTACAGCACATCTGAATGTTAACGATCCTCCGGAACGATTGGTATAAGTGCTTATGCTTTTTATAATGTGGCTTGTGATGGCTTACATATTGCATACTTCGTGAACATGGCGAAGGCAGAGCACTCTGGCGTCCCTGATATCGAAATAAAGTCTGTCAATGTCGTGCGCTATAGTGACCGATGAAACACCTGTATAAGGAATTGAAAATACGTAATCGACAATCATGCGGGAGCGCAGGAGGGTTTGGAATTTTACAGCGAATCGTTAAGAAGGTCATAACGCACTATCGCGTTCTGGATTAAACATTGCGTGTGGGCGCGACTCGGTTTTGAAAATGATAAGCGGCCTTCAGGTAGCCCTGAAGAATGCCATTGACGTGGTGAGTGGGAAATTCCACTTCTTTGGTGATTCATTTAATTCGTTATTCGATTATTATCCCGTTTTTTTTTTATATTTATGCGCGTTTTCTGCTCTCGAGGAAGGCCCCCAAGTGCCTCTCTTGGTTGTGTATCAGAAGATGAAAAATAACGTGATGCTTAGTACAAAGTGATATTCTCGTGTACAAGTCCAGTAATCGCGGACATGTTTTGTTATTGTGTTGTTATCAACGTTTTATTTATTTGTTTCCTTCTTTTCACTGTAAGATTCGCGTTGTAATTTTATCGCACTGCTTTTCTTATGTTTAATACTTCATTATGTATACTTTCCTCTTGTCAATAAACTATCATATTTTTTTTATTAAATGTGTTTATGCTTTACTATCACTTTCCACTATCCTTGGGCCAGTAATGGGAGAAGTACGTAGTATTATGGTTGAATGAATAGTTGTCCATGTAACACAATTACTTGTGTTACAGATAGCTCCACCAGCAACACCCTTGGAGGACTTTACGTATCATTGGAAGCAACTTATGAACTTTTATGTCAATCATTTGAGTGACCGTAAAGTTTCTATCGAAAGCAGTGGTATCCCTCGTCACTTGGATAGATTGCTAGAGATATTACTGACAGAGGAAAAAGGAGAAGACAGTCCTGGGCCATGTTTGGAGTACTTATTGCAACATAGACTTTTAGATCTGTTAGCAACATTAGCTGGAGCAGAAACTCCTCCTGGCATGCGACTGGTCTGCCTATCGTTTCTCAGAAAATTGCTGGGAAGATCAAAGCATCCTTTGCTACATCATGTATCAGTATATGCACCAGTTCACAGGCTAATAGCGCTTTGCAATGGTCACCTTGCATCCCCTATCGAAGCTGAAGAAATACAATTCCTTCTAACACTATGCTTTCTTGTCTGCAAATATCCTCCTCTAACACGTATTGTGAATGATGCCAGCTCTGTTCACAGAGAGAATAGTATACCAAAGGAAGATACTGAGAAAATAGAAGCTCAACGTATCACCTATATACCAGCAAGAAAAAGAAACAACTCAAACCCATTGTTTGAACCATTAAGTACCCAAGCAGTCATGTTGATAAATCCAAATTTGTTTGCAACAGATAGTGAAGGAAAGTTGTCTCATAGACCTGAAAGATATGCTATGGATAAAAATACTAATACACAGGACATATTAGACAAGATACCAAAAACAACTAGAAACACATCAACACGGTCTAGCGGATCGATATCGCTTAAGGATGTCGAAAGTGTATCGGAGTCATCAAGTCCAGTCTCCCAAAAATTACCACAAGACCCACTCCCAGTTATAAACCAAGTAGTCTCCAATACTAATGATTATGGATCATCTAGTCAAGTACCTGTGTCAATGGCTTCTGCCTCTTACAAAGTAGAAAATAAATTGGAGGATCCTAGGAATTTGCGAATTGATTCTGACTTTGCTTCAGATAACAATACGGAATATATGAAAGAGCATAACAAAAACCACACATTTTTAGAGGTACCACCGGTTACTGAAAATTCCAAATGTTTCCTGGTCGATGCTTTGATAAGCTACTTAAACACTGCCGTTAGTATTTGATGCACTTATTCTTAATGATGTATATAAGTTTCGTATTTCGCTGTTATTAAGATGAATTTACTCATTTCTATTACAGGACAACACAGTGCGAGTAAGAGCATGCGAGGGAATCATGGTTTTGGCATCATTAGATGACTCTGCGTTTGCACATGCTGTGGCACGAAGTGATTTGCCTACAGTTTTATCTAAACGCTTAGAAGCATTGTACAACTCAATTCCCGCTCATGTGGATCCAAATGACGTCGATGAAGTTGACGTTACTTGGGGCTTAGATTCACCGATGTGGACAAATGATAACAAATTTCCTGGATGCAGACAAGTGGCTGCATTCTTCATGTGGTTAGATTACTGCGATCAGCTGATACGAGAAGCTCATTTGGAAGTAGGAGAAGCAATAGCTAAAACTATAACAGTATCATTTTTTGATAAAGTCATAACACCAGCACTGGTTGATCATCATGTAGTATTGATCACAGCTTTGTTAACAAAGTGTCTGAAGGAAATTTCATCACCACTCTTAAGTACAGGTAAGCAGTTCATGAATATTGCTTGAAAAAGATCAAATAAAAACTTGTAGTTAATTTCTTTTAGAAATCAGTCATTGGCTGGTAGGACAACAGAGAGACCCTGAACTGCCAGATGTCTGGACCACACCGATTTTGCACAGATTAATAGATAATTGCTGCACCGAGAGCGATGACCTCACCTTGGAGTCATTAAAACTATTCGAAGAGATGATAGAGAAACGGGATGAGCATATACTACACTGTCTAGTCTTGACGTACCTCGTAACACGTGGATATTACGACAACAGTGCTGCCGACAGTGCAATAGCATCTTGGAGTGACGAAGAGGATGAACGTGAGAGGGAGAAAAAGGGAACATTGGATTTATCACGGGAGCAAAACCACAGTAGAACTTTAGCACCAACTAATATCCATCGAATCATTAATTGGTAAATATAAACGAGCGTTATTGGTAAGTACAGCACCAGAGTGTTACCTCCTCATGAAACCCATAATTTCTGCTACAGTTTCTTATCCTTGGTGCCACGACAGCTGCAGACTGACTCTGATGTAAATAATTATGAGAGATATATGGCAGACTGGGAAAAACAATATTCGACTGTGCTGACTGATTGCGCTTTACTTGCATGGCCGCTGGAGGCTGTAACCGTTGACGATTCTGCCAGCTCTGACTCCAGACCAGAAGCTGATCACTGTTCGGCTAGATTTTACATGGGTCCATTTTTAACTATGATATTGGATAAAGTCAGTAACATTCCCAACCAGAGATATGAAATTAACTTACAGCTAACTGTTGTTATATCAAGATTGGCTCTTTTGCCTCATCCGTATCTTCATGAATTTTTACTGAATCCTCTTTTGCCTCTGGCACCTGGTACTAAAAGTTTATTTGCCTGTCTACAAAGAGTCGTTAAGCAACTAGTCTCTGACGTACCAAAGACCCAAGATTACAAGCATATACTGAGGAGTACACGACAGAGATTGCTAGAGAATTGTTCTCAGGAACCGTAAGTGTTTTTTGGAAGGATCAGTTTCGACAGTCTTTAATTGGTTTTATTTGTAATAAAACAAATTTTTTCACTCATACTGTTGCAGGGGGAAGGAAAATATTCTTTACGACAGCGTGATTATTACGGAAGAATTTTGTAAGGAGCTCGCGGCAATAGCTTACGTCAAATATCATCGATCCATGTAAAGTTTCTGATTAGTGAAAATACGTAATTCTAGAAATGGACACATTAAGAAAGAAGGCCTTAGTAAATAATTGGTAACACATAAATAATTTAAGGAGGGGATCTTACTTCTTTTTTCTTTTCCTTTGTTTGGTGATTATATTGTAAGATACACACAGGCACTGTTTATGCAATCGGCATATATAATGAGCGGGAATTAACAGAAATTTTAGAGCAGCTTAGTCGCACATTTTATTTTCTGTTTGAATAAACGATTATTGATTACTTATGAATATTTTTTTTTCTATTACCTTCGTATTTGATACAGAAGACCCAAACGTTTGTTGGGTATTGAGTTTGTAGGATTTACGCTATCTAAGCACTTTTTTCAAACAGTAGTACTGTAGTCAAGTGTAATGTGGTTAGGGAGCGTAGTATGGAGAATTCAAATACTTTCGGTACATGTACATTAGTAAATAATGTGTTTGAATTATTGACAGGTACAATTAATGTAAATGCGACAGTAATTAAAATAAATAGCGAAAATTTATCAGTAAACGGAGAATTATGTTTCCTAACCAACCTCCAAGCATGGGAAAACTTTTTTACTGTTGAAGCTCCAATTTCTTCAAAATGCACAAGTATTTTGGAGTATTTTCTACATAGTCAAGGAAAAACATTTCAAAGAGGCACACATGAAGAAATAGCTGAAACTGTAAGGATTGTGTAAAACGACTTGCTATAACCTATAATAATGTAATATTGCAATGTTCGTCTGTTTTAGGTGTTTAGAGAATTAGTAGCAGCTAGTGCAAAATGGCATTTAAGAATTCAAAAGTGCACATTACAAAAGGAAAGAGTCTGTGTATTTTTAAACAGGTCGCATGCAATTTCTACTGCAATAACAATGTTTGTCAGTGATAATGTTGACATCTTTAAGAATCAATATCCGGATAAAAGTTTTAGCCTAAAAGTTGAAACTGACAAAGAGTCTGATCTTACAAACGTAAGATTGTGTTTAATCAGAGACGTAGCTGAAAACCTTATGAAACTCCAAGGCTGTAAAATATCTGAGACGAGCAATAATAAATACATTATAACCAGTAAGTCTCAGAGTAAAATTGAAGACAGTTACAATAGATATGTATGTGGTGTTGTAAAAAATTCAGAAACAAATGCAAAGGAAATCAAACTGACATGGGAATTGTATTTAAAAGAAAAAAAGATAAAGCTTTCAGAGTCATTTAAACAAAAGTGCTCGATTAAAAATGAAGAAATTAACTCAGTTGATGACATTAATCAATGTCTTGCACAAGCTGAAATTGTGTTTGAATTATTGGCTGTGAAACCCAGTCGTACAGTTTTCATTAAATCAAATACAAATTCTGACAGGAGTGTTTCAAATACGAAAGGTAAATATTCAGTATATCGATGACATTTTTTAACACTTTTTTCTATTTAACTGAAAATATAAAACTTCCACGTAAAGTTCATAATGTACCGTGCACATAAAAATATATATGCTACTAAGTCATGGTAAATTAATATTGCAGGTGCATCATTCATTTTTTACAATTTAGCAAGAATATCAGCTATCTGGAAAAAATATATTATTATGCAGACAGCTGGTAGGTATCCTAAGTTAATGGACATAAACAACGTTGACTTTTCTAGTTTGAATCAAGAGGTAAAGTATTAAGAAGAGTGAGAAAAAAGAATTTTGAATAACTTAAAGAAGCATTTCTTTTTTTGTAGGAGGAGTGGGAACTCGTTTACAATTTTATTATCGGGTATCCTGATATAATAAAAAGTTGCATACGATACGAGCCAGATTTCGAGTTATATCCGCAAACCTTATGTCACTTTCTAGGTCGACTTTGTCAAAAATTCAGTGCATATTATCGCAGGATCCGTGTTTTAACGGTAAGATTACATTATAAATAATATAAATGTATATTATAAAATAACGTACGTCTCAGATTTTAATCAGTAAAATCATTGAAATCATACAGGAAGGGGGCAATCACCAAGTGCCAGTAATGACGGCGAGATTGTATCTGTTAAAAGCGTTGGATGATATTCTGTTAGGAGCGCTCAAGGTCTTACATATACGCTCAGTACCGAATGGATTCTATATGTAGATGCATTATGAGACATGACTCTGATAAACGAAAGCTCCATAAGGTAACCCTAAACAACATTCAAAATCTGACCAATCTCAATATAATACGTGGAATATTAACCTATTAAGCAATAAACGAATTTCGGACAATCGTATCACTATATTTTTATGATCCCATGATCAAAATTCAAAATAACATTCTGTGTACAAGACGATCATAAAAACCATTAGGCAAATCTAATCACAATCATCTTTCAGTACACAAATAATTTAAATCAATTGCAAAATTTCTTTTCCAATACTAAAGACTGATATTGAATAATCACCTTATATAATTTTAATACTCCAGTCACTAAGTAAAATTTTATAATTTCATTTAAAGTCAGAGCAATTCACATTTTGTCTGTCATAAACATTTTCTCACTCTTATAAAAGCAAGTGCATTTTTACCGTACACAAAGATGGCGTCTCAATTGAAAATTTTCTGGATTCTACTACCATCATTCCTTAAGACTTTCCAGTAAGAAAGTTAACTCCAAAGTTGGAGTGGAGAAACTCAATACCCCTACCCCTAGTGTATCCACAAGATAATATACAATTCTGTCTCGAGTACCGAGAGTGCACCGCTCTTCCTGAAGTCCTTTCCACGAGATTGAATTTTCGAGGAAGCTTCTCTACGTAACACGCGCGTATCCCCTTCGCTCATGGATTTGAAACTACTTCATTTCGCGGCTACCATTCACAGTAGCTCCGTCGGTAATTTTCTATTCTACTTTCGCCTTTTCGCGAACTGCACCTACGGGAGTAAAATGAAATGCAATTCCTCCCGTTGTCTACCAAATTAAGATAAGTATATAGAGCAGCAGCAGCAGTGGATTAAAGTTGCCTCGTAAAATATCTCGCACAGAACAACTTTAAAGCACGTACGCATTTAAATTCCTTCCCTACTTGTAAACAAAAGGCAAGCGATCGACGATGCATGGTTTACGTAAGGATTTTATCATCTCAAATTCCAACCAATAAAGGCCACCTGAAGGTGCGTATACATATATACGTATACTATACTATACATATATACATATGTAGAGTCATTGACCTATCTTTTTGAAGTGTATTTAAATACACGGCCACGTAATTATATTGCATAGCAACATACGACTTAGCAGTTGGTAAAAGACATTAAATTAAATAATATCAGTCAAACGTAATAATTATTAAGGAAATCTTTCCAAGTAGATAAGAACTTTAAAAATTCATTATCTTTCATACTTTAATCTCAAGATATATCATTTTCTATTTGACGCAACAAGATTAACATAAAATAGATAATAACGGAAGATTTTGCCTAATCTTAAAAGAAAATTCTAGCATGATAGATTTAAGTATATGTCGACTCACTTCTATAATCACAATCACGAGTTTATAAATATTTCCAGAAAATAGAATTAATGCTCTCGATAAAACGTTTGGTAACCCATACAGTTTAATTCAGGGTCGAAGTACTTGTTTCATTTATAAAAGCATAGGGTCTAAAGGGTTGCTAGCCACTAAACCAACGCGGACGGGTAACCAGCTGTTTGTTTTGTTTTCGGGCATGAGATTCACGTGACACAGCGACTCGCCACCAGTACGGTGCGGTACGTACCACAGTATCGTGGGACTGTGTCGAGGTCGCGGATTGGCCGCGCGAGTGCACTCGCGCACTGTCCTACCAATCGGGTGGCGCATAAGAGACGACGCCTGGTGCTTCTACGATGCAGAGACGTTTGACATCGATAAATGCGTGAGAGTGCTCGCGAAGTGCGGAGGTGTCAGGCTGTCGCTTGTTCGTCGGCTCGTCGTCGTCGGCTCGTCGGCAGGTCGTCGTCGTCGTCGTCGTCGTCGGTGGTGGTGGTGGTGATGGTGATGGTCGGTTGTTATTCTGGTTGTATGTACGTACATCGTGCACGGTGCGTCATGCGTGCGCGCCCCTTGTTTCCCGTGTCCTGTACCAGTGCCAGTTTTTAAATTTGTTTGATCCACCAATGTTTCTCTCGCTACTCCCAATATGCACGTCATTCAAATTGGCTTTTATCATAGATAATCATTGAAAATACAAAATCGCGCGATTCTATGCAGACGAGAGCATAAGTCTAAAACAAAATCATCGGTCGACCTGATTCTCACTGTCTTTGCTACGATAAGAAAACACACGCTGTAATATTCTGACAGGACGCACTATATATTTATTCACAACAAATTTCTTTCGACATAAACAATACAGGATTTACAGAGCCACATATTCTATCCCATCATCTCGATCTGCCTGCTAGTCTGTCAGGCTGCTGCCCGCTTCTCGGGATTCCTATATCTTTCTTTACTTCTATCCTCTCTCTCTCTTCTACACCAGTCTGACATATACACGCTCGCCGCAACGCAACTTCACTAGCACACAGTATTACTCCCTGTAGTCACATGAGAACTTAAAGTGGCGAGGGGTAGGCGTAAAAAGAGGATACGTGCGGTGCCGTGCGCGTGTTCTTGAGTGTGCTTAGAATTTGGACTCAATTTATTTTTAGTCAGGAAGAACGCGAAGACCGAGTGGAAAAGAGTACCTGTTATACAGTGACGTTTTTTCAATTGATTCTACTCGAGGGAATTATAAAAGCGAAGGAAGGAGAGAGTAGAGTGTACCCGGTGATGATGGTCACGCGCGTATGACGCGAGCTTGACGTAAGAACGGTCGGGTTGTTTTTTTTTTTTTTTCTATTCACTCGCTGTCTCAAGAGTCTTTCTTTCATCAGGTAGAACATAACGAACGTGTTTTGTAATTACCGGGACAACGCCAATTTGCAACGTGAGAAATAGTGTGCACCGTCTTCGCCTACGGTCCTAGATGGGGACAAAGAGAGCAGCACGGTGTCATGACGACGCTGCTCGCAATTGCCGCCGTCAGTTCGTAGCGCGTGCTCGCGGGCAGTGATGGCCAGACGCGTTTCTCTACTAGAGAACCCGAGAGGAAATATCCTTCGATTTGTTATGAGGAGGTAGAGAGACGTGATTAGTGAAATATTTTTAAGGATTTCGTGAAAGATACAAGTTACGGACGATTGTTTTCTCACTTCTCATAATTAATTATACATTTATATCCTTATGTGTTAGAATATCGCGCGGTTTTGTCATTTTCATTGAGTGCTTTCACGCAGGTACAAGACACTCGTGTGACAACGCACTAGCCCCCTTGTTGACGTGTTACCATAATTTAATATTTTATAAGTGACTTTCTTGTGCAGCAAATATAAAGGGCAGGAAAGAGACGCGACTAAGCCAAATTAAACTGTTGTTTATTTTTGACGGAGCCTACCAACAGCGATCAGTGCTTGATTGATTTCATATAGTTTTTGTACTTTTTCCTGCCTTTTGTCAGGAGTTACGCGTACTACGAGCATCCCTTTTAAATCCTCGCGTTCTACCACCAAAAACGGTTTCCTTTTTTTCTGTCGATAGGGAGTAGCAGTATTGCTTCGACTGTAGTTTCGTCGCGTTCAGTGCACGCGTGTTTGTAATACCAGACTTGGGAAGCTTTGACGCACGTGGTGGAAGGACATGAGAAGTTGATAAATCAAGAGAAACCCGAAGAATGAGTGATAATAGAGCGTGAGGAACAGGAACGTGATACGGTAAATGGACAGAGATAGAAAACAGATGAAAGTAGTGCACAGTGACGAGCAGCAAGAAGAGTGAAGAAGTGAAAGTAAGAACGAAGAAGGAAAAAGGAAGGGAAAGAAGAAAGATCGTGAGAAACGTCTGAAGGAGGGTAGAAGGGAAGCAAAGAAGGAAGAGACGAAATATAACAAAAAAAAGAAAGCAAAGAAGACGGGCCTTGTTGATCGTGTGCGATTCTACGAGTTTTCTTCATCTTGCCTTGTCTCTGCCCAAAGTTTGCTTCCGCTTGTTTCAATTTTCCTGTGCCTCTCCTCTGTCCCCCACAACCTGGATCAGTAACCAGTATCCGCCATCCGTAAGTGCTACAGTGCTCGCGTTTCCAACAGTGTTGTTATCATCATCGGCTACTTCTATTGCGCGTATTAATTTGCGTGTCAATAATTCGTCACGCTTTTGACGGGGCAGATTGAGAGTGGTTACGTCCTGGGAATGAAGACGTACCGTTGCGCATGCAGTGCCGGATCGTTTCGCGCTTTCAAGAAGCACTAAACGACACGAAAATTACACCAAATCAGGAAAATATGAGCATTGCTGCCCTCCTGCAGGCCGCCGAGTACATTGAACGAAGGGAAAGGGGTAAGTGTCACAGCAATGGCGTTGCATATTGATAATCATATTTTTTCATGATAAATCTGCGTCATATCGGGTATACAGTGCTCCCCCCTCTGCCCAATTTCTCTCTGCGTATACTTAATGTGTATACTGCCTGCAGTATCCTTATAAAGTTCCATATCCTTCCTGCATAACGTTGCGGTCATTACGTAATTTAAAACCTAAAATAAGAAATCTCTCTTGTCCGTCTGAATCAAGAAAACACCAGTCGTGCTTTTGTAGTTTGTTTTCCAGCCATATCCCTATATATTATTCGTAAACAGTACGACGTGACTTTTAAACGCGTACACCAGGAACCAAGCGTGCCGTCCCCATGTTCTTCAGAGCTTTGCGTATACATTATATTCTCTAGGATGTAGGTATGCGTGGATGGTAACGTGTTCCTATATGCGCGACCGTGGTTTTATTGTTACGTGGTTCAGGCCCCTCTCCGCTCCCGTCGCGAAGCTCCGAATGATCTCATTCCACTTATCAGTGTATCGTGTCGTGTTAAATATGCGTATGCATGTGTGAAGATTATACGTGACGATGACCTGCGACGTTTTCCTCTTGTTGCCTTTGACATTTTCAACTCCATTTGCTTTGTTTTGTCTATTGATATTTTTTTCAAACCCGATAAAAAAAAACAATTATAAAATAACTTCAGTACGATATTCTTGTCTATGTATTTTTTTTTCATAAAAATGCAGCAATGACACACGTCTGCACGTAAAAAGCCTGTGCTCTTCTCTCTTTGGCTTTGTTCTTCGTGCGTACGACGATTTCCTTAACACTCATAAATTCATTTTCGTATTTTAAACCTCGTCTTTATCCATTTAACTGGCGTACTTTTGTATGTATACTGTATATCTATATATTGAGTAGCTCGCGAACGTGCGACGGAGCACGTTCCTTTTTTTTGTGAACTCTATTACGTGCGGCTATACGATGCGTCCACGGAGAAATTCCCCGAAATCCCGTTATAAAATGACTAAGGTATTTTTTTGCTTTGCTTTTCGTAGCGTTGTAACATGTTCGATCTGTCGAGTCCTTCCACGTTTTTTCTTTGTTCAACGACAATGTCCCCTTAGTTCTGACGTGACGTGGTTCGCACTCGAACCCGATATCCCGTCAATTCTTTTGTGATGACGATTCTCGCGAAACTGAACTCCGCAATCGTCTGCCTTTTCCTCTATGAGGAAATTAATGATTTTCACCTTCGTGCTGACCGTGACTCGTGAGATTGTCGAGGCGTAGCTACGTTACTGAATACAGCTAATTTTCTCGATATACGTTGCTACGTGACGTTCGAGCGTTTATCGCCTGCGCGACTCGAACCATCGTTCTATAAGCAGTGGCTTTCAATTGGAATTTAGCGAGCCCTCGCAATTGGTATAATTTAGTTGTCCGATGTGGGCTGCTTTTTTTGTCTCTTGGTTAACTTTTTTTGGATATACTTATTTATAAGCCTACGCGGAGACAAGCTGGAAACAGTTCTGCAGTGACATTATGAGTCGGCGAGTTTATATATATATCTCATTCCTTTGTTACGCGTGCTATGCGATAAACACCCTACCTACACGTCCGTTCACTGCGTATACGGAGACAGTAATCTCCACGTACAGAGTCGCGTCCATTCGGGGAAACTTATAAACATGCGTGACCTTTGATAAAAAGTCACGTCGACCCAAGTACTTCGAAACATAATAGTTATGGGTGTTGTGACGGCTATGGAGATTGTTCGATACTTTTGAAAACAAGTAGATGCGCAACTTTTAATTGGCCAACTGTCTCTTTTACTTTCAGAAGCTGAACATGGCTATGCTTCGTCCATGCCGATACCCGACGATCTGCGGACGGTCATCAAGAGGCCAAAGACGAAAAAATCCCAGGGCAGCAGGTGCGTTTATTTTTATTTATTTATTTATTCATTTTTTTCCTCCTATCCTGCACGATTTAAAATTTGAATTTTGCATATCTCAAAATGATTTTTCACCCTCCCCTTACGCGTTCTCTTTGCCAGGGCTGTATCCGATTTCTTGTAGCTGCTGTTCCTATACATACACGATATAACTACAGATGCTACGTGTATACATACCCAGAGAGACACACCTAACCTCCATCTTTTTCAGGCGGCCGAAAAGAAACGAGTCGTAGTAAATTGTCCGGTCTAATATCCAATTTCCTTGGCTCTCTCATTCTCCTTCAGAGATTCCTCTTCCTGGCTTCCTTTGTTAGCCGATTTTACTTTTTATTTCTCTTTTACTTATCTCCGTCTCCCACATGGGAAGCGCACGACGAAATCCGTCTATTGTCACATTGTAGCTACGTGCATAATGGGGTACGGCAATGCGTCGGCAATATCTCCGGTTACTCTTTCGCAACGTACAATTATTTTTACTTTCAAAATCGTGTTCACCGCGTCAGGTCCTTGACGCCAGTGCAGCTCGTTTCGGTAATCGAACGATCGGCGCTTATACTTTCGGCCAGTATCACATTCATTTTGACGCAAGGACTTTTAGCCGCTCATAGGATGTCGTTAATCAATTTAATTTGTCACTTTTCATTCGCTTCCGTGTACCTATTACTTTGTTCTCATTAATACGGAAGAAAACTCATCAGTGTACTCTATTTATTATTCAACGTTATTCCGCCTTACCTTTTTTTTTATTTCCCCTTTGACTTCCCTTGATATATACTCCCTCGGCGGTTATTCACTTAAGATCGTAGAAAGTTGACGGGGGCTCGTATATTAATGTGTTCCCTCTTTAATTTTCAGGACTACCCATAACGAGCTGGAGAAAAATAGGTGAGTCCATATTATCGAGACACAAAAAGAACAATGGATAAATAATGACGATAGGGTAACACGACGTTGAACCGTAACGCGTCGTTCTTCGTGTCGCGTTACTTAAACAATCAGTCTTTCCTCTTTATCTTCCTTCGCTCCCTCGTTCCATCCTTCCCACGTTATATTCTCTTTTACAGCTCGATACACGCGAGAATTGGGCGAGTCTCCGCTTTTTCCCCTTCCCTGTCTTTCCTCTTCTAAATTCCATTCGTCCTCCAGCCCCCACCACTCTGCTCCCTCTCCTCCTTTCCCTCGCGCCCTACTCCGCCGTAACCGCCATAGGGCTTTAAACAGTCATATTCAGCAGGAACTAAAGGCTGCTCCACAACAGTCGCATATTCCGTCTTAACCGTATTCCCTTCGACAAGCTTTATCCCGCATCCTTTAACGTGTTCACGGCTGACGTATGTATATAATACACGTCAGAGGATATTAACATAGCAGATAGAAGCGGTACCGATTAATTGGCACGTAACACGCATTACTAATGGGGGTCGAGTCCTTCGACGACGAGGAAGCTTCAAGGGGGATTTGTGCTGGCAACGAGCGGAACGGAACGGAACGGAACGGAACAAAGGATTTGGATACTCGGGAAGGACCGGATCTGTTCCACGGGGTGTGTGCCGACCCCGATTGTCCCCTGGTGATTTATAAGTTGACGAATCCCGAGCGAGAAGGGGGGCCACGCCGCTTCATTCGTCCTACCCTGACCTAGAGGCGGGTGGGTGTGCGTGAAGGTCTCTGCGTGAGCGTGCTAATGCTCGGCCAAGATCAACGAGCTGTCTCGTTGTCTCTCTCTCTCCCTCCCTCTCTCTCTCTCTCTCTCTCGCTCTCTCTCTCTCTCTCTCTCTCTCTCTCTCTCTCTCTCTCTCTCTCTCTCTCTC